>JANHGN010023202.1:291994-434963 GCA_024605025.1 Megaceryle maxima | reverse complement strand
GGGGGAGCATTTGGATTTCTAAGTGTTTGGTTTTGATTCCTCCCAACAATCCCCTGTGTACTAGTTCTTGTCACTTCCAAGTACATTAAGAAAAAAGACACGTACTCAGAAAAGCAGAATTGCCCACCTTATTCCAGATGGAAGACAATCACCACCAGGAACAGGGAAGGGGATGGGGAGCAGGCACTGAGTTAGAGCAGAAAGCCTCTTGCCACATCCAGAGAAGGACATTGTTGAGGGGGATTTTTGCTGAAGGAGAAGACACCAAGCATTTACAGCTTGCCCATGTTGAGACCTATTACAGTAGGCTCAAGCCCTGGCCCAGGGGTCCTGTCCCTCACTCCTGGGACTCCCAGCACTGTGTGTCCAGCAGCTCCTCCATGGATAACGCAGCCACAGCCTCAGGCAGGGTGTGCAGCCCCTGTCTCCAGCCCTCCCACTGCCCATGGGCCAGTTTGAGTCCCAGTTCACCTAAATAGCTTTGGATGCCATGGCAAGCTCCTTGGGACTCTGAGACTGGAAGGGAACAGGGTGGCCTTATGTTCATGCCTTGTGTCCACCCAAGCAGCCACATGGCCCTCAACCATTATTTTCCAGTGTCTGTCCAACGCTCAGTAGCTCAATAGCTTTTTGCTGCATCTCTAAAATACTGACGGATGATGCTCTACTCATGGGGTGAGGAGGAGGGAGGCACTGAGGCCATGAAAGCAATCCCAGGCCACGCTGGTGGCGGTAGGACGCAATTTTGCCCCAGTTAGCTCCAGCTGAGTCACAAACCCCCATGTCTCCCCCCATGGCAGACACAAAGCGGTGGCCATATGAGGGTCAGGGATTTGCTCTGCTCTCCTGGTGAATGTGTGGGAGCCCAGCAAGCCAGCCCAATGAGGCAATATGCTCCCCAAATGCAGCCCTTTGGGGCCCTGCTGCTTGCCAGAGTTTTTCCTTTGCGTTCTGCTCACAAGTCTCTTTGGATGGACATCATGAGTCCTGACGGATGAGCACTAGGGCCCAGGAGCAAACCATATCCCATCCTGTTATTTCAATATTTCAAAGCGGTTTTGACAGGTATTCTTGCAAAAGGTTATGTTTGTTCAGAAAGGAGCTGAGCCGGGAAGACACGGAGCAGGCTGGGAAGTGCACGAGTTCATTCCCCGTGGTTATTTGTGTAGACAACAAACCATTAGCAGGGTTTCATAATAAAAGGCAGGCAATTTCCCCAGGAACATATTCACTCTGCATGAGCAAAGGCACATTCCTCCACCTCCTCTGGGTGCCCCAGATCCTGCCCACAGCACACAGTTTCCTGGGGCTGCATCTTGCTCACCAGTTATTGAGCAGGACCAGAAAAGGGGAGTTAAGGACCACACCTCTCTTGTTGGTTGACATCATGGTGGGTCTCTCCCCAAATCTCAGCTGTAGCACCTGGACCAAAGGAAATCCCTCATCTGAAACAACCTTCCCTTGCAAATGCCAAGTGTCTGCTGGAGAAACAGGAGGTGGTCAGGATGGAGAGGGCATATGGTAGGGGGGTCATCCTGGCACTGTTTCATGGTTACAAGGGGTTCTTCAGCAAGAGGCTGGGATGGTCAAAGCTGGTGGCTGTTCATGAGTTAATCTGGGCTCAGATGCTTCAGCATCTGCAGTCACTGATAGATACCAAAAGACCTTCCTCTGTCACTCTCCCCATTGAGACCAATTCCCACACCAGTTTGGAAATGACATCATAACCATCTCCACAGCAGCCAGGAGCAGTGACACAACTAGAAGAGCATAACAACTCACTGTGGAGGCAGCAGCACACCAGCTTCAAGTTCATCTCTTTACCTGGTGTGAATTATTTTGCTCCTCTCTGCCTCTGTTTCCTCCTCTGCAAAATGCTTCCTTGTGGTGTTGCGGGCGTAGGCTGGTGGGGAGGCTCCATTAATTAATTGCCTGTCTGTGAAGCCCATTTAGCTCCTAGAATAAAAGCCGCTATAGAAATGCAAAGTTGTTAGTGGCATAACACAGCAGGGGCAGATGAAATCAAAGCCTGATTCTGTTTTCTCACCAGGATTTCACTGGTCATAAACCAACAGAGACTGACACAGGAAATGTGATACAGCAGCACTGGCCTTTCTAAATTAAACACTTCCCAGATACAAGCACTCTGCAATTGGAGAAAAGGATGGTTAGAAAAGGTCTAGGTCCCTCCAATTCCAAGGTATCTCTAAGGGAGCTACCCATACGTACAGCACCCTGTAGTTGGTGGGGCCACATCATGGGTCTCAGAGTACTCCACATGGCTTCTTGGGTGATGAAGCAATGTCCGTGCTGCTGAGCATCTTTCAGCCTCACCTTGTCCAGCCAGGCTCTTCCTACTGGCCCAGACCCATCGAAAGCAAGAGGGCTCCCTGCCAAGCAGAAAGGGGAAGGCATGGGAAAGACATGTCTGGATAAAGAGAAGCAGCAGCCAGGGAAAGGTTTATCATTTGTTTGGCCCCACCTTAAGGGGCAGTGGGGAGCATTGAACTGGGAGCCACCACAGAAAAGCACTGCCAGCACTGGAGGACACAGAGGTTCCCATGTCCCCCTCCTGCAGCAGCCTGGGGTCTGTCACTGAAGACTATGAACAAAGGGAAAGACAAAGAAAGGGAGGGTGAGGGATGAAAGGCAGGGAGAAGCTTGGAGTGCAGAGGCAGAGGAAAGCAGAGGTGGTGGGAGCTCCTGTGCCCAGCACAGGATAGGCCTCCAGAGAAGGCCATGAAGGCAATGAGCAAAGCTGCTCTGAGATAATTTTTTTTAAGAGATAGTAGATTATTTCCCTGTGGCAATGAAACAGAGAAAAGGAGCAGAGGGACCCATTCCTGCTTCTGCCCCACATTGCTCCAAGAACTTTCTTTGCTGGCTGAGGTCGGAGCGATGCGTGCCTGCTCCCAGGAAATGCTCCTGGAGACCTTCAAAGGCAGCTGCCCATGGCCACATTGTGCTGCCTATCACTGTCACCTTTCCAGGATGTCTGAATGAGCCCCAAGAGAATGAGCACTCCTGTTCCACAGGGTCCCTGGCTGTGTGTAGGGTGGGGTAGGGGACACACCTGCTCTCTGCTCCCTGCTGCTAGATGGTCACCAGCAGCCCTTGAACCCCCCACCTTACTGCTCCTTCCCAGCCCCACTCAGGGGTGGCTGACCACCACCTACAGATGCTGTATGGGAATCCTCCTCCTAGAGGACAATGGTACCCCTGGGGCCATAGGTAAATGCATTCTGCTGATGCCCTTTCTGTGTCCACAAAACTTCTGTTGTTTAAACTATTGGTCTTCGCAGGTAAAACCAAGGCAGGACTAAAAATCCCCCCTTTGATCCTTCCCCCAGCATCTCGGCAAAGGCAGCTTCTTGTTGCACATAAATCCAAGCCCACGTTACCCATAACTCTGTCCTCGCTCTGGTCCAGAGTCAGCAAAGGACCCTGCTACATGTTGCAAAGCCTGTGTGACATCTAGAGCCTGGGTATGATTTAAAAGCCTGGAGATTAGGACAGAAGTATCTCTCCATATAGAAATGCACCATTTAAGCCCATTGTTCCTGAGGGATCTACCTGCCCTGGTGCGCACACCGGTTATGTCCGTGTGTTTCAAAACATGGCCTGTGGGAAGGGCAATGTTGATGTGGGGCAATAAAGGGTGGCAGTGGTGGCAGGCACTGCCTGGTGAGATTCCTCCCTGGAGGTAGCCAAGCATGTGAGAAGGGATGTGGCAGCTCTAGTGCTGGTGGCTGCTTCTTTCTTTGCAGATGATGCTGTTGGAGGTGTTGAACCTGCCCCCAGGCTGGCATTTGAGTATCCTGCTGGCTTCAGCTGAGTCTGCCATGAAAGCAAGCACAGATCCTATGGGAGTGCATCTGCAAGGATGCATGGGGGCCCTACATCATGAGGGTGCTCCCTGTTCATCACCCAGACTATGATAACAGCCAGACTGTGATGGCTCTACTCAAATCGAGCCAGTCACCTGCGGTGCTTGCTGAGTGGTGGGACCTTTCACAGAATTTCCTAGATTGGAAAATACCTTTTAGTTCATCTGTTCCAATCATTTACTAACACTGACAAGACCTCAGCTAAACCACATCCCTTTCCTAGGGCTGCAAGCACCACTGTGGCCATCTCTCTTCCAGCTTCACTGATACTTATAGGTCAGCCCATGCGTCCACACCCACATGATGCCCAGGGCCACTGGCAGAGCAGGGACCTGGGCACAAGCTCCAGCAGCCCAGCCAGGTCCCACACCTGCATGCTCCCTCCCTCCCAGTGATTCCAACTAACCTCCCTTCAAATGCTCCCCTCTGACCCATTTCCGGATCAGCCCTCTCTGAATCAGGGCTGGGTCTTGGCAAACCAAGAGCTCTGTTACCCAAGACTCTCCAACTCATCACTGTGGTGGATGTGGCTCTGCAGAGATCGGGAGCTGCAACACGAACTCCCCGCTTGCTGCAGCCTGGCTGCCTGTCGGGCTCTGGAGCAATAAATCACCTTGTTCCCAGAAGGAGAGGGTTAGCAAGGGTGGGAGACAGTGCAGTGGAGGTGGCCCAATCATCCAATTCTCTGGGTGAGGAGGGGCTTGGGGGAGACCGCAGGCTGTGGAGGGGTGTGCTGCTGGACCAGACCCAAAAGTGGCAGATCGATGAGGGTGATGGAAGCCAG
Source organism: Megaceryle maxima (assembly GCA_024605025.1). Lineage (NCBI taxonomy): Eukaryota > Metazoa > Chordata > Aves > Coraciiformes > Cerylidae > Megaceryle > Megaceryle maxima. The sequence continues at coordinate 430,292 of JANHGN010023202.1, read as the reverse complement.
CACACACTGCATTGGGCTATTTTTAGTGCATCCAGCAGAGCAGGAATTTGGGAGCCCAAGTCAGAATTTATTTACATCTGTGAGTGCTCGGCAGAGAGAGGACCAACAATGCACCACCTGGGTGCAGAAGCACCCTCCCTGCTCATTTTGGAACTCACTCACCTTGGCTTTGGTTTCTTTTTGGTGCACACCATGTCCTTCTCCGCAGTGCCTTGTGGGGACAGGGCCAACACCGCAAGGCTTGGAGCTGTGAGCACATGGATGCACGTGAATGCAGGATGGGTAGGAGCAGAGGAGAGGAGATGGGCTTCAGGGTATGAAGGGGTTATTTGGGAAAAGCCCCAATCCTGTCTTAAATGTGCAGGGGCTGTGAACAGGTCTCGTCCTGCAGTAGTATGGTTGCAACACTGCCTGGCTCCATGGAACAGTGTACCCCAGCCCTCTCCTCCAGCTCCTTCCTCCCCATTTACTCACCACAGGATTTCCATCATGGGGCTCTAAGCTGATTTTCATGGGTAGATGACTGGAAAGGAAATTGTTCTTTAGAGATGGATGTATAGCACATTTCTGTTCTTTACTCGAAGCCACTGCTGCCAGCCTATCCCACGAGATCCTGAAGGCAGTGAAGATGCCAGTGGGCATGGTTGGTGGTACTAGAGAAGCCAACCCAACAGCTACTCCTTGGCTTGAGCAGTGACTTGGGCTTCACTTCATCTACATTTCTGGTTTACCACTCGCAGCCAGTTCACCAGCACCACCAGAAGGGTGCTAGTGATTATCCAAATGTCTCCTTGAGAGTTTTGCTCATTCCCATGTTCCTCCACCCAGTACTTAATGAAAGGAAACCACCTGATCCTGAGTGAAGCAAGTTTTCTGGACTCAGTTTCCTCTGTGCAAGGGATGAGAAGACACTGAAGATCAGGGCTATGGATTTTCACCATGTGGGGAGCAGCCAAGCAGGATGCTAGTTTTTACCCTAGTTTTGTTGCTCTTTCATTTGGTCCAAATTGGATGTGAGCATACCCGTTTCCCTCCCTCTGCAACTTCTCTGTCCCTGCTGAGTAACAAAAAGATGCTGCCTAGTCTCTGGGTTTGCATGTGTGTGCCTTTTAATAATTCAGTGGGAACGTTAACGACACAGTCTGCGCTGCTGTTCCTGTATCTGCCAATTGCTTCTCGCATCCCACCAACATCTGTTTTTCACACTCAGCTCAGCTGTTTGGAAATAGCCATTTGCTGCTCACCTTTACTTGCCTCACCATTAAAGGGCTCATTATTGTACTCCATCTTTGCTTTCTTTGGGACTAAAAGATTTCCATTTATCAGCTTTCTCATGGTTTATATCATCTCCTCTCTTCACCGTGCAGTGCCCTTTTCTAATGAGCTCTTCTCTCCTGGCCCTTCTTCTCCATTAAGCTACGCAAGTGCTGTCCTCCGCATTGTCTTGCTCATTTCCCAGGCAACCTTCAGGGTCTGTCATGCTTTAGTGTTTCCAGCTGTAAAAGGAAGTGTTCAGCCCCACATACAACATCCACACTTTCCTCCCACCCCACTTTGCCTTCTGTCCAGCTTCCCAGCCTCTGGTCTGGCTCATCCCACCTTGACACAGCCTCCTCTGTCCTTGCACAAGCCCATGGCTGGCTTGCCCTGATCTGCAAGGGTGCGATGTGGGATGCCTCAATGTTTGTGTGCAGTGCCTGAAGCTTGTCTTTGCTGAGGGCCTCTTAAATCTTTTTCTCTCCGTCAGCATCACTTTTACACAGCAGAGCTCTCTTTGCCATCTCCTGCCCTTCAATCAAGAGCTACCCAGCCCATCTGAGCAGCAGGAGCCCTCTTTGGATACTGGGAAAGCTCGTCTGTGGTCTCATAAGTAAACACTGGCACTCTCCATGTGTTGCAGCTAAATTAATTAATCTCCACCCACTGCAAGGTTCCCCCTCCCTGCAGTTGGGGCTTGAAGCCTGCTTCTCCCAAACATGCCCTCCGGCCCCACCTGGGTGGGACTTGTGCTGCAGTAAGATTCGAGGGGCAGGACTAGAGCAATGGTTGGGAATTGCTCCAGGGGGCTGGCAGAGCCAGCAACACCCCCAGCCAAGTGGCCACAGAGTCCATGGGTGCAAACCATCTGCCACTGTTCATCCAAAACACCCCTCGTGCATTCAGCTCAGTTCAGGTTGAGAAAGATTTTGCAGGCACAAAGCCTCTTGTTTGGTGTTTTTTTTCCCCAGCCACCTCAGGTGTTGCAATAAGAGATGTTACTCTCCAAGCAAACCTTATCTCCATTATATCCTCAGATCATCCTGGCTGTAACAACACTACCACCCACTCCAGAGTTCACACACATGTGTCTCTGCCTGGGAAATCCTGGGCAGAAACATGGCAGCTCTACAGATGAGAAATCCCTCAGGCACTGACAGCTTGACGAGACCCTGAGCTGCTCCACAGCCTCCTCCAGCCTTGGAGGGTGATCACAGCTCCTAAAAGACAGCCAACAGCAGACACCAGGGCTGTGGGCAAGACATGTGCCAGGAGAATCTGGGGAGAGCAGGTGCCCAGCGTGGCCACTCCAAACCTGTTTCCACAATGAAGCTTGCAGCTGGAAAGGAGAGAGCTGAGACATGATCTGGTTTCTGATCTCCCACTCATCTCACCATCTCATCCCCCACTCATCTCCCACTCATCCCACTCATCACTCCTCTCCATCCTGGAGACCAGACAGGTCCTGGCACAGCTGTCAGGGGAGCAGGGAAGCAGAGATGGAGGTGCTGGAGCAGAGCTGGGAGCTGCCCCTCCCCACCAGAGATGGTCAAACCCTTTCTGATACAGCCAGGAGGCTTTGGAGAACAGCACACCCAGAACAGCCCATCGGTTGCTGTGAAGGACTCTGTCACCGATTGCCCCTCGGAACTGTCAGGGAAAGGGGTGGATTCACCCACAGGGTGAGAAGTCTGAGCCAGTCCCATTCTTCTGCAAAGTCACAGACATATGCGGCTGGAGATTTCCAGGTGAGGCAAGGTAGTTTGGATGGCAATAGGGTACAAAGCCCTCCTTCGGGCAGCTGGTCTTTGGCCTTATCTCAAAGATGAAGAAACCAAAACAGCACAAGGCATTGTAGGAAGATGCCAGCAAGAAGGAGGAGACAGCTTATCCAGGGAGCTAATTTAGCTGTAAGGAAAGGGAAAGGTGCAAGACGTTCCCCTATTAAGAAAGAAAAATAAATATGCAAGACCAAGGAGCCAGAGATCGAAGTGTCTGTGGGGAAGAGATGCGGATACATTTGATTTTAAGAAGTCAAAGCAGAGCTGAGGCAGATGCTGGACTCAGAACGAAGGCTGTTTCAGTCCAGGATTGAGAGGCAAAGGTTAGGAAGAGGCTTGCTGAGACCTGGAAACCACAGAGGTGAGTGAACTGTAAGCGGCACCACATTTAATCTGAACAGAATGCATGAAACCGGATAATGTAATTGAAAGGGTTATTTAAACTGAATATTCAGAGGAAAAAATAAAGCATTGCAGGGAAAATAATAATACTTAGCACTTGTAATGTGCTTAGCATCTTCAAAAACTGGTCAGCCATTAACTGATTGCTCCTCTACTAAGTCCAAAGGCTAATAAAAAGGGATGGTTCATTTAGTTATTTCACAGCTGAGCTTCTCAATAAGGCATGAGGAAGAGATTGCTGCTCTCCAGCAGACTGGTAAATAAACAGTTGGGAGCAGGAAAATACAACAACATCTCAGCACTCGGTCACAGCTCCTCAGCTGGCTCCTTCCTTCCTCACCTCGAGCTTGTCCAGACCAGACTTAGGACGGGGAGTTCCACTGGAGGTCTAACTGGGGAGCACACCACAGATGGGTCCAGGTCCCCGACAGTTCCAAAACATAGTGTTTCCTGCCTGGGAACTGGCCTTGTGCCAGTGTCTATATGAGCATGGATGGGGTGTCCACAGGGCAGCAGTGTGAGCACTTGTCCATGGGTGGATGAAGTGGGTGATTTGGGCTCAGAGAGATTCCAACTGTGCAGCCCTATTGCCTTGGCAAGCGTGGAGGCTGAAGGGAACAAAGCAGCCTGTTGAACAGCAATAAAGATGGAGGTATTTTATGTTTGTTTTGCTTAAAAAGTAAACAGTTCCTTTTGTGTTTGATGAGCAAGCGATTTTGTAAACACTGCAGAGAGAACATGACACAGTTGCACCTCGGTGATTTCCAGCCTGTTTTCTTGGCAGCAGCAGCAGAGGAGCAGATAAGCGCCCGAGCAGCTGCCCCCTCCCCCCTACCTCACTCCTCAGTTGTCTGTGGGTGGCCGAGGGTCTGGGGGCTGTTCCTGGCCAGGCCTAAAGGGAAACTCTCATCAGGATGGAGCCACTCAGCCATTGGCCTACTCACTTCTGAGGAGAACTGCACAGATGCTCAGCAGCCCCCATAGAGATGCCCTATTTTTGGTGCAGTGATGCTCCAGACTCTGCTTTGCCATGGAACAGGTCTCCCAGAAGCCCTGCTCCAGGTGTCCCAGCCCCATGCTGGAGGGATATCTCCATGGGGCTACACAGCTGGATTCCACCAGCCATCCCCAGACCATGCAACTGTCTCCAGCTCTCCCATGAGCTGCTGGGGCAGCTGCCAGGAGAGGGCAGTGGTTCAGCCACGATCCTGCCCAATCCCAACAGCAGTGAAGAGTTCCTAGAGGATGCTGGGGAGCTATTTCCCCACGACAATGTTGGGTGATCCAAGAGGGATCCTGCTGTTTATAGAAGAGCTGCACAAGTATTTCTCTCTGAAAGCATTTTCTGAGCTAAAATACACCCCCTCAAGAGCAGACCTGAGCTCAGGGCTGAACTCAGCTTCTCTGGGACATGTCAGTAGCAGCAGTGCTACCATCAAAAGCCTTTGGTGGAATCAGGGGTTGAAGGATCTTACATTCCCCTGGCTTTTTGCTCCAGGCACTTTCCTCAGCCATGCTTGTGGGCTTTGTGTTTTCTTTCTTCAGGTTTTCATCTTAAGTGAAATGTTCCCCATCTCTGCTGCTATAGCATGGCCCTGTGGCTGCCGTGCTGGGATGAGATGGGTGAGAGCAGGAGGAAATGAACAGGGACTCCTTAAACCACTGTTACCACTAATCACCTCTCCCCTAAGGCAGGTTTTGCTTGAGTGAGGCATATGGGTCAGGACCTCGATGATTTACAGTGCAGGATATGTCCTCCTCATCATCTGGGGGACCTGGGGAAGATGCTCGGCACAGAGACAGCAGCAGCCTTGCCAGGTCGCTAACACGTGTTTCTGACCAGAGGAAATTTTGGGTGCGGCGTGTGAAGGATGCCAGGCTAACTTCTGCTAAACGCTCACGTATGGTCGGGTAGCAGATATATGGACCGTGCAAGACACTGCCGATATTCCTCGCCTGCTTTGGCATAACGAAGCCCAATGGGTGTGTATAAACAAAGCAAGCATCTCTCTCACTGGACCTCATGCATCATTTATAGCCAGCTTTTCCATGGCACAAGAAACATTTACATATGCCAGCATTAATTCTGAACGCCACTTCAAAGCCATCTCTGTCTAATGAACCCCGTGCGCTGTGCACAGCAAATTCCACCCGAAAAATAATTAGCAACACACGCCACCAAAGCATTACAAGGGGAACGCAGCACACCACCTGCTGAAGCAAAATGAATGCCTGATTTATTTTTTTTCTCCCACTTTTTAGCAACATTCAGGCGCTGACTCAAAGCTGTGCTCTGTTCTCGGCTTTGTAGGGCCCTGGGAAGTGTCACATTCCTGCTCTGCTTTCCAGGCCAGAGGTATGATTGGGGGAAGGGAGGGTTTATATGTTTTTCTTAGATCACAACTGGATAAAGCTGTGTAAGACCCTGCTGATTTCTCTGTACCAGGGGTGCCAGCTGGGATTTAGGGTGCAGGCAGCTCCACATCCCTTCTCCTGAACTGCATGAGTCCCAGGCTTTTGGGCTGCTGTCACCTCCTGAGCAGAACCTCAGTCATGGCTGGGAGCAGGACACACCAAGTCTCATCCTGGTCTGACATTCCCATAGAGTCTTTAACCCCTGATAAGCATCAGCCTCACTGATAAAATAAAACAAACTGGAGATGAGATCAGGAGATGGAGGTGTTGGTGCCCTCACTAGCCATAGCTGTGCCAGCTGTGAACAGCTCGGGGAATGGAGCCGGCTTTACCAAAATTATGTCTTAAAACTGTGTCAGAGCTGCACATCCCAGCTCATCCCGGGAGGAGCTGCATGTTGTGCTCAAGGCCTGACATGGTGGCATTGCTGTGGGAGACCCACATCACAAACCACCATGGCAGAGGCACAGAGGCCAAACCCAGAGGTGGCTGCAGGCACAAGGGGACCGACCATGCTGGGGTGATGCTGGGATCCTGGCTTTCCCCCAGGTCCCGTCCTACTTGAGTGGATGGAAGATGCTCTGCAGGGCACTGCCCTCAGCGCTGGGCTGCATTGCCCGTGTGTCTCTCCACTATCAAACCACGGCGTTCAAACTGTCAGTCTCCGCCTTGCAAGGATGCAAGGGGTTAAACTGTTCTTCCTATGCAAATTAAGCTTAATTAATCCTTTTCATCAGTTGCAAATATACCTTCTGAACCCTATTAAAAACATGAATATGCAAATTCAGACCTTTTTTAATACTCATTTTCAAGGACTTGGAGTCAGGCTTGATTATTCGATTCCCGTTAACAGCCTGTAAAACCTGGTGCAAAATTTAATTTCCATTTTAAGTTACCAAAAAAAAATACGAATCTGTTGGTAATTAAGCTAATTACAGTGTTACACTAAAGAGGAGACAAACAAGGAGGACAAGATCATTCATTACAGTTAACACTGGTTACAGGACCTGGGGACTGTGCAAGGCCAGAGTTAACCCTGACGCCAGGAAACACTCGTGATGGAAATGGGGTACGTGTAGGAAGGCTGCAGTTTTTGGTGGGACTGCTGCCTTTCTCACATTGGGAACATCTCTGCTTCAGCCCCATGTGCCATCATCGTCCTCCTCCTCCTAAGGAGAGAAGTGAGGAAGAGCAGGTACAGACAGGCTAGATGGGTGTTGAAGGTGTCATGGGTCTTTGCACAGTGTGGGAACGAGACTCTGCAGGGGCACCTACAAACTACCATTCCACACCCACACTGGGAGGGCAAATGGAGGTACAAGATGTGACCCCCTATAGTTCATGACCGTGACCAGCATACGTTGGGAGATACCAACCAGACCAACTCAGCCTGCGCCACCCAAACCTCCTTCAGGGTCACACACTGAAGCTGGGCAGTCAGTGCTGGTGGCTCCTGAGTTGCCTATCAACCTTCCCATGCCTCCCAGCTCTGCCTGGGTGTAATTAAATAAAAAGTACTGCTCTAGACTGTTAATTATGGTTTACCACCACAGTGATCCCTTAAAATCAGTCATTAGCATGCTCAGGATCTATTCTGCACTTGGTGTTTCCTAATGAGTTAGCAAAGTTAACAAGTGATTTGTCAGAGCTATAATCCTCACCTCGGGCTGGCAGCTCAGGAACAGCAGCATGCCATGGTGGGCTTGTGCCACCTCTGTACAGGGAGAGGAGTCCTGCGACCTGGGTGGAAGCACAGAGGTAATGCTCTGTCCAGGACACTGGGACACTGGGCAGTAGACTACAGAGGCAAAACAAAGTGCTAGTGTTACCTCCAGACTTACCCAAAGACATCTGTCATCGGCAGGATGGATCCACATAAGAGATTGGTGCTATCTGAGGGGCCCTTCTTGCTCCTTCTTGTCTCAATGCAGCTGCCAGGGTGAGCAGCTCAGTTCCCTGTGGGTTTGGCTCATTCCCCACCATTGACACCTCTCCAGGGTTGCTCCTTCCCCTCCCAGGACTCACAGCAAGAGGAACTGTCAGTTCAGAGCACAACACTCAGGGGCGTCTCTGCTTCCTAACAGTGGGATCAGAGCGGGAGCTGATCATGTACATACCCACGGGCTGGAGAGTGACTCCCAAAACAAGCTGTGGAAAGACATGCATGTGGAGGAGCTGGAGGAGCTGCAGATGGGGAGAAGGGGTGGAAGAGGGACAGTACGATCTGCCATCACCCTGTTAACATATAAGGCTGGTTTCCCTCAGGCACCCCATGGTCAATGGGGGGTGGAAGGCACCTCCAAACCAAAGGATCTAAGTGAAGTTTGTGCACTTGAATTTCTCTTTAGGAAGTCTGCTTCTTGGTAAGTGGTTCTGGGCACAGCCTGGCAGATGAAGCAGCCACCATTGCCAGCAAACCAAAGTGCCTGCAATCATACAGCACTAACGCTACCCACTAGATGCTCATGGAGAGAGGAAAGGTTCCTTTGCCAAACTTCAGAGCCTTTCACCTGCCTGAAGAACATTTTCCATCATGTTGATACCAGAAGTTGCTGATCACCAGATAAACGAGTGTGATGATAGAGGCAAGGAGGAAATGCTCTTGCCCTCTAGCCAAGCCCTGTGCCTTTCATGTCCTCCCGCCCTTCGACCTGTCTGATGCACCTTGTCAACTCTATCATATTTTGGGGGGAGGCAGGGATGCAGAATTACTTTCTCAGTCCCTACAGGCAATCAACTTGCTCCCCGAACCATGAGATATGATTGCCCTTATTATTTTAGCTTGCATAGCAGTGAGTCTTGTTAATGGTCATAAAATTATCTAGTCCTTATTTAAATCTAACAACCGTCTGTGTTTCAATGACCTCCTGATGGTCTCTGGCTTTGTTCCAGGTTGAAGAGGCATCAGAGGGACCAGGGAGGAAAAAAAGGCAGTCGGAGGATTAAAGAAAAACAACCAAAACCACAACAAGTGACAGCCAACAAAGAAAATTCAGAGTAAACCAGGGAATATTAAAGAGAGCTCAATCACTCAGCTGGAGAGTTCAAAACACCACAACATGTCACAAAGAGAAGGAAGCAGCATCAGGTAAAATTAGCAACACTAATAAACTCATCAGCACTGGAGCCTGGGCCAGGAAACACCACAGAGAAGGTGAAGGGTCCAGGAGATACTGGGGAACTGACACAACCTGAAGGAATGTCCTCTGGTGGGGGAACATTGTTTGGGTAGAGACCAAAGACATGGGCTGCTCCCGAGCCCTCAGCTGCCTTTGCACTCCTTAACATGGCAGTGTTTCCTTTAAAGTGTATTTTCCTTCTGTTTTGTCCCTTCTATTTGCTTTGAGGGAAAACACACACATAAAGAAGGCTGGAGATCCAGCCACCATGGGTGGGAGCAGCAGAAGCAGCTGCCCAGGGCCAGGGTCACCAACAGTCCCTTAGTGAAGGCTTTGACCAGTGATTTCCACCCAGAATGCTTCTGAAGCAAAAATCCCCAATTTCTTTTGGATGCCAAACCACTCCCTTGTCCTTTCAAACAACATCTATGAGCCCCCAGAGATACCAAAAAAACTTCTGCAATAATGATCCCTCCAAAGAGAGGCGAGAAATGGAAAAACCCCAAGGAGCAGAGAACTGTTTTAAATGTAACCAAGCTCCAACACAGACTCCCATCAATTTTACAGCAAACCTGAGTCATGAAATTAAAAGTAGCATCAGCATATTTCCTATTAGCTTGGGTTCCTTTTACAGAACAGATCATACACTCCTACCCTATTTTTCTAGACACTTGTGTCAATGCGATATCATCAGATGCCGTTCAGTCGCTCCTCTTAGCCTGAAAAAAGCCTTCCTGTTGGGAAGGATGGGATTTTAATATTTAAAAAAGACCGTGAAAGAGCTTTGCCGATTTTATTTATTTATTTATTTATTTAATATCCCTCCCCTGATCAGAGTGGGAGCATTTTGTAGCTTTTAAATATCATGCAACTTTTAGCATCGCTGCTATTAAATCCGGATCTCCTGTCACAGCAGGCAGCACGAATGTGATTTACACCAGCGTGGAGAGCCTGTTCTACCCTCCCCAGCTACTATACTTGCCTCCTCAAGAATGTGCCTTCGGTACCTACAGTCACCTGGCATCTGATGCCGTCATCGGTTCCCCAACGCCTTTGAACAGCTAAAAGCTGTAACAAAACCAAACCTGCCCTGGCTGTGTCACCTCCCCACTGAGCGGCACTGGCTGCGGGGTCTGGCATTACCTTGGACATGTCCTAGGAAGGCTTTGGCCTCTCTCCCCCAGGGTTTATACTGACATGTTCACCTGCCAGCCCAACTCACACCATTCCCATCTGTCTCTCAGCCCGCTGCTGGGCTTGGGAAATGACAAGGGTGGGGGCAGCTCCGTGTTCCTTTGGCTTGTTGGAGCGAGCAGAGAGAAGCGATGGAGAACCGACAGCATCACTGGTGCTGCAGCTGCAGGATGCTGTGTCCAACCCCACCCATCAGGAGCTGCAGTGGGATGCTGCCACCCACCTGGGCCCCCCGTGGGGCTGCATTTAGGGTCAAACACCCTTCACTACTGCCCAGCATTGGGAGGCCATGACTGGCAAGCAGTATTGCCATTTGGAGGGCTGTGAGCTGCACCTTGAGGCAGCAGCTGCTGCTCGGTGCAGAGGAGAAGGGGAGAGGAGGGGGCTTCCAGTTGAAGGCCTGCTGTGGCCAAAGGTGTGAGGGAAAACCAGTGACTTTCCAGCCCCCAAAGTGGGGAGTGCCCAGGCCCAGGTCATCACACAGCCTCTGGTAACGGCAACAGTTGGTCAGCAGCAGATGGCTTTTCTCTCTTTACTTTATAAACTGTGGCTTCCTTTTCTGTCCAGCATCCCACTTCCTCCTCTTCATCCATCCCCAGCTCTCTTTGCTCCCTAGGTACCCACCTCCATTGCAGCTTCATGCTCTTTGCCCTTCTCTTTCCCTTCCTCCTACAGTGATACATGGAGAAGATCCATAACGAACGTCTATGAAAGTCAAGCTTCTCATGGCTCATCCAAAATGGTTCCCCTAGTTCCTTCTCAGGCATCACACACTTTCAGGACAAATCCAAGGCTCATGAAAACAACATTCAATGATGCCAAAAGAGCCAGGAGACACAAAGCAGGATCAAAAGGCTCCAGGTTCAGAGATGCGACCTTTGGAGAGGCGTGAACTTCACAATATCTGCCTTAGCCAAGAGCTCTGCTGCTTTCAAGGACCGTATGGCAGCACTTGACAGCTCTTTGCCCCTGCTTGGTATTTATATATGCACGCAGATGAAAAGGGTTGAGCAGTAGAGGAGTGGGGCTCACAAGCAGTTTGAGCGAAGGGAAGCTTCAGGCATCACTGCAAACAAGACAGTGCTCTGACACACACAGTCCCCCAGCCATGCATTAATAAATCATTTTTTACCACTTATAGCACATAAACCCAGGGAGCGTGCACGGAGACCCAGCGAGCATACACACACTTGTTAACACTCCCGTCTCTCCCCTCCAACCGACTGCAAATCTATTACCCATCTCCCAAGATTTTCTAAAAGGATTTTCTGTGAATGGGGCTGGAGCTTTGCAAGTGATGAGCTGAAGCCAGATGGGACTTGTGCCCGCACCACCTGGCGTGGTTGTAATCTGCTGTATCATTGGTGGCAACCAGGGCCCCAGTTTGCACTGTGGAGGGGGGATGCGAGGGGTGGTGAACATGGTGGCAGGGCCCCACAATGGTCTGCTGAGTCCCATGTAGCTCGGCACAGGAGGAGCAATGACTGTGAAATTCAGCATCGCAGTTACTCCTTGCAGAGCTGTCGTGGCTGAGATAAGCAGTATGACGGTAGCAGAGGTGGGAGCTGCTGTGGCAGCAGGGTACAGCGATATGTTTGAGATTTCATCCTGAACTTGGTGCTGGAGCTAGCAATTGGGGAATCTCAGCTCCTCTTCTCCATACCCAACCACAAACCCATGTCCCACAGCTGGCCCAGGTGGCTTTGCAATGGTTACACATCTGCATGAATGCTCCCAGGGCTCCATCAGTCAGCCTCAGATCAGCCAAGCTTCCCAAAAGTCCCAGTTTCACACAGTGCCCAAGCCTGCACACTGTGCAACAGTGTAACACCATGAGCTGGGAAGGGATGCTGGCGTGGTCAAAATCTGCTCTATCAACTGGCCAAAGCAGGACAGTTACCCCAGCAGCTTCCCAAGCCATGCACAGGACCAGGCACTGCACCACACCGGCTCATCCAGCCAAGCACCTCCCCCAGTCACGCTGCCAAATTAAACTTAGTTGAACAAATCAGTCTTGCTGTGAGAATGGGGTGCAGAGCGGTAATTCATCTGTCTCTCCTCCCCACTGAAGGTGTCTCAGAAGACTACTGTGTTTTCTACCCCAACGTATTATCCGTTCACTCCTGGGAGGCAACTTTCCAATGAGAAGAACGTGTTTTCCCTTGTCACTCTCCAGCATCGCTTCTCGCCTCACCCGTGTTTTGCTAAGATAGAGGGTTTATTGTAAACTTATTAATTACTTCATTTCTCCTGCGAGGAGCCAGGAGAAAAATTTTCAGAAGCAGCCAGGATCCACTATTGTGTTGGCGGAGGAGCCGAGCGCGGCTGACGTCATGATTCATTTTCCCCATGACTGAGGAAGGCGACTCTCGGTGCCACGTCGCGCATATGAATCAGGCAGCGTTCCCCTGGCACAGCATGTCAGGCAATTCATCTTCCACCAGGACTTCTTCAAGCAGAAGAGAAAACACCTAACTTTTGCTATTGCATCTCTCTGCAAACCCTGCGGAGAGAAGGGATGGGGAGGTGGGGGCTGGAGCCTCCCCAGAGCACAGGCTTGTCCCTCTACCCCTGATCAGTTTGGTCTAAAGCAGCTATTTTCTGTACCTGTAGACACAGGTCCCAGAGTGACTCCAGCGTGCATGGCCAATGCTGCAGCCACTGTGAGCATCTAAGCTAACTTTCTAGCTTGCCTACTGCTACCTTCCCTCCAAGCTTGGGAAGTATGTTCCTGCTGCTATCAAGAGGAAAATCAATATACACAGAAGTTCATAGCAAACTAATCCTCTTTACAGCATGAATGAGACTTGTCTGGAAAAACTGAGATTATGACCTCCTCCCTTCTCAAAGCAGTGCCAGCATCAGGCCACCGATGGACGATTTGTTCTCAGGTTTTACGTGTGGGAGAGCACGGGGGGAGCTCGGTGTATATCCCAAATAAAGGAGTCGCACATCCAGTTTGGGAAGTGACACTTTATTTCTACGATAGAAGAGCTATCTCCATTGTAACACAAAATGTCAGACTTCAGGGAGTGCTCCATTCTCCACAGAGGAGAGGAGGAAGGAGATCCCCAGCAAGGTGAGCAGGCACCCACAGCCTGGTGGCAGGCAGCAGGCTAAAGCAGCAGTGAGCACACTCCCACCTTCCACAGTCCTGAGACAACCAAGAGCCCAAAGTCTCGGTAAGGAACACAAAGCACACCAGTGACATCTGAGCACATCATGCAACACAGAGGTGTCAGCTTGGGTATGGGGTCTTCAAATGGCCATTTATGCTTGCGCTTGTCTGCTGACATGGCAGACTCAAGTAACTGGCTATCTTGAAAATAATTTCAACCCTGCTGAGTGATAGACTGTTTGCAAGAGCAGGAGGTATCCACAAAGAACCTGCTACTCATGACCAAACCTTCCCAGGTCCCTGTCCTCAGGCACTAGCCCCATGGCACCCACTAAGAGACGACAACCATGGAGGCAGGAAGCCTCTCACAAGGCTCGTCTCTGCTCGGGAGAGACTGGGGGGATCTTTTTGGAAAAAGCCATGGACAGTGATGCTATGGCTCCTCATACCAGCAGTGCCCACCATATTCCCAGAGAGATGCTGAGACAGTGATGAACACATTTCCCAGTTCAAAGGCAGGGATCGGGTCTTGGCACAGGACAGCCCTGGGATGGAGCTAGACTTGCCCTCCCACAGGAAGGAAATGATGCTTTTCAGAAGAATTGATGGAGTTTGGGAATCATCATGAAAGAAGGGGGAAGAAGGGAGTTCCCTGCAAAACAGAAGCAACCCAATAGCACAAATTAAGGGTGGGAGGGGAGAATTTGTCCTTGCTACCTCAACTGTCTTGTCCAGGAGTGCTCCACACATGGCTGGTAGCAGTAGGATACTAAGCAATAGTCTGACGGCTGAAGAGGTCGAGGGTGAGGGCGCTGAGGAAGGCTGGGATGCTGTCCTGGCGCAGCAGGTGGAGTTCAATGAGCTCACGGATGGTTCGTGAGAACTCTGTTTCCAGAAGCTGCATTTTTCCACCGGAAGAGCTGGAGGCCTGAGGAGACAGAAGAACAAGCCCATTAATACAGCAGGTTTTTAATTCACCTCCCATGACACAGGGGAGAGTCCTGCAGCCTCCCCCAGCACGGATCTGCCTGTCATCCACTGAGGCGCAAGAGATCGGCACAGGCTGTAATCAAGCTGTTACTGAGTTGTGCCTTTCCAATGTCCTCGCACAGAACCCTCCCCTGGTGACAAATGAGGTGGTGTGGAGATGAGGGGTTCGATCACCCTGGAAAAGAGGCTGCACAGGTGCCACCAGTGCAGAACTGGGGTATCCATGGTGAGGTCACTGTTGCCACCATCAGCCAGGTCTCGGGTGGCAGGACCTATGCACCTTCTCTCCATGAAAACACTTATCCCTGAAGTCATTCTGCTTCTGTAGGAGGAAGCAGCCCTGTTCCTAATTAACATGACTCCTTCCCAACAAGCTGCTGATCCACCCCGCATCCCTGAAGTGTTTCTGAATGTTTAAATCAGCCCAGCAGCACATAGCTGAGAGCTCCAGAGGAATTATTCCATAGATGCTCTCATGAAAACAAGGGAACTCAACATGTGGGAAGACATTACAAATCTCCTGTAACACATAAAACAAGCAAAAAAAAAAAGCTAAATGAAAGAGAAATAAGGAATGCTTGAAGCCTCTCCTGCCCCTGGAGCATCTTGTTTATTAACAAACAGCAAAAACATCACAGCACAAACGCTAAATTTTTCCTCTGCCATTTTCCTCTTCAAATTGCTCCTGTTTGTCATGGCTCTGCAGCTCTGCTTCCCCTCCGAGCTGAGGCAGAGCAGTGCGGGTGGTACTGGGCGAAGTCGGCATCCCCCTGGGGTGGGCAGGAGCAGGGCAGACCCCCCACCCCAATCAAAGGATGCCAAGTGCCAGAGCAGAGGAAAAACATGGCTTTACCTGCCAGGAGAGAAGGGAAGAAAAAAATGCCGGGAGCCCCGGGGAACCTGCTTGTTTCTGATTTTGTGTTTTCAGAAGCCTGGACACATTTGATTATGAACTTTCCATGTAAGTGTCATTTTGGATTGCGGAGAGCGCAAGGTACCGAGGATGCCCCCATCACCCCCGAGCCAGACAGGGAATCTAAACAAGGTTTCTGCTGGAAAAGTAAATTAGCTTTTGTTTAAATCTCCACTTCGGTTTGGTTGTTTTTCAGCAATTCCAAAGGATGTTCAGAGCTTTAATCCACGGCTTACTGGAGCTACTCGACTTGCTTCCTGCACATCCGATGTACCACTGGGTCAGATTAAAGAGGCTGAGCTGGAAGAGGGCAGATGAAGAAGCCCGTTGGAGGCCCATGGAGGGTTGTCCATCCACAGTCCATGTAAAGCCAGAGGCGTGATGCGAGGCTGTAGCACAGCTAGGAGCTTGTACAGGGGCTGGGAGCTGGGAAAGCAGCACAGGTTTTGTTTTGCAAATACCTCCTGGATTCAGCTGATGGGAAGTGGTGGTTTCGGAGGAAGGTCCGAGCATTATGAATGCATCGCTTGTGTCTCCTAAGTCAGCGCTGAATTGGATTCACCTAAAAAGGGAATTCAAGCTCTGTACAAAGAGCATGCTGCCTCCATTGCAGATTTAAAACACTCTTTGGGCACAGAATTAATTTCCTAAGAATTTACAAGTAAAATCCATTAATTGGTTTACTAGTTTAATTAATTAAAGTAAATTCCTTAAGAAATTTAGCATCCAGTGCCAGACCATTTGCTTCTGGTTTATGATCTCAGAAATGGAATAACATAAATGTTTTAAATTTCCCCTCTACTTTGAGCTCACTGGCGTCATGGGTGAGGGCTACATAATTTCTTTTTTTGTAAGATTAATGGCAATTTCTCTCTACTGTTCTTCGTAACCAAAGCCTCCTCCTTCAGCAGGGGCAGAAGAATAATGTTCAGAGAAATGTGAACAAATATACGGCTCTGAAAAGACTGTTATGTGTCCCATTGAGTTCAATGGGACTGTGGTTATTCTTGGCTGGTGGATGGTCCAAGGGAGGCACTGTCCTCTCCCCCATGGCCTCTGTCTCCACGGTAACTCAAAAAAACCCCAAACCAAACCAAAACCTAAAAGCTTCCAAACCCCAGATATCTCACCCAGGTTTCATATTATCTCTTCTGTAACAGGAACAAGGCGAGAAGGAAGCCACTGGAAAAAAAGGCAATTCTTCCTCTGCCAGGAGATGTTTACATGATAACTTTGAGGATGGATGCACTTGCAGTTCAGTTCATTCAATCTCACACTGCTTTTAAAAGAAGTTAGAAACTTTTTCTTTTCTGGGAGTGTTTTTAAATTGCTATCATTGTTACCTTTCTTATTATTTATTTTTATTGCTTTTTTTCCTTCCCTCATCTTCTCATAATGTAGTACAGACTGGGATATACAGATAGATTTGTTGCTTTGAGTTCAACAGCAGGAGTACCTTTGCAGCATGTGCTTTACAAATAAAGTGATTATACAAAATAATAGCAATATGTTCCCATTAATTCACAGGATTTCTTTTCAAATGCCAGTCTGCAGCCTGCCTGGTGCACCCAGCGAGGTGCAGGCAGAGGGGGAAGCACCGGGGTGGGTGGCGTGGGAGCGGGAGTGAGCAGGGGATCATGACAAGGCAAGGGGGTTGTGCAGGAGTGAGGAGGGGGAGGATGCTGGAGGGGATGCTCTGCTGAACGAACGCTGCAGGCGCTGATTCTTTCACACCAGTTTGGATCAATGCAGAGCGTACCTTTGACTTCAGCTCTAAAAACTGGATTTATGAAAGGTATAAAACTGAAATTTCCAGTGGTTCAAAGCTGTAATGGTGCTTGAGTCCTACTCTTTGCAGTTCATAGCTAAGATTCCCTCAGTTCATTTTTTATCATTTTTTAAAATTAAAAATAAGTCTCAACCCTCAGAGAAAAACTCCCGGACACAATCCCTGCTCGCAAGAACTTGCAGGTGACAGCACATACCAACTATTCACATGACACACTCCGTGTAATACAATCACCACTCGCTCTGCTGATGCATCCCTGGGAATTCTAAGTTTAGATGAAGCCAAAAGCCAGCCAGGCCCATCTCAGAAGAAAATGTGAAGCTGAGGAACCTGAACGAGTATCACTGATCCACGAGGACAGTCTGTAAATGGGGCAAGAGAGACCAGAGCATATTCAAATCCAGCCCTAACTGCTCTGCGTCCAACACTACTGACACATCTCGCTCAGAGCTACATCACTACAGTGTGGTGTTGCTTTTAAGGAGAAGCATGAGAGAAAAAGCATCAGGATTCACAAACCAAATACACAGGATCAAAGGAAAAGCCGAGCCTGTGAGTACCCCCATCTGCCTTGCAGTCATGTACAGAGGAGTCAATGCAAGAGGAGACTTTGGGGACCACCATCACGCTTCACTCTCCCTTTCCCTGTTGGGCTGAGTGAGCCAGCCAAGTACAGCACTTCACCAGAGATCCAGCATTCCCCCCGCGCCCCCCGCTTCCCTGAGCGCAGAGCAGCCCAGCATGCGGAAGCGATGTACTGTGAGGATACCATCTCACAGGTACTCTTTACATAGACCTATATTGGTTTCTTCTAATTCATGGAAAAAAAAATCCGCCTGGCTCACTAAACTACTGAGATTCAGGTCTACGTTATGTTTTATTCAGATCTCAAATACTTGCAAAAGGAACGATTCCAGCCTTCGCTAAGCTCCGTTGCCAGTTCAGTCTGATTTAAGGCCTATCGGGACCTTTTCTAGCAAAGCAATGGAAATCAATCTTTGCCCCGAGTTGCCACACACTCGGTTCTGCGGGTAGGGGGGGGATGTGACTCCTGCCACAGATATGAAGGGTGACACCCCGTTTTTCTCCTGGCAGGCTGTGCTACCCCGCAGAGCAATCAGATCAGCGGGCAGATTCCGCTGTTATTGTAAAGCAGAAGAAGACAGGTCTATTTACCACACGGCGACATTAACTCGCTGCGGCTGCTCCTGGATCTGCTCAGAGAAAGGAGGAGTTAGTACAATTGTTTTTCCACGAGAATCAAGATCAGCTGCTGCCTGCCAGAAGGAAACATCATAAATCTTCCTCTTAACCCTGGAAACTAGTAAATTATGCAAGGCTTTATAGTTTAGATATACATATAAAAGTATCTCAAATAACCACCAGTGTGGTAGAAAAGCGAGTTCTCTTCTTCAGCAGGGACCATCTCAGCAAGGTGCAGACTACACAGAAGACACAGAGAAACAATGGGCATTCCCAGATGTCCCTGCCAGGGGACGGACCTGCCGCTGGCCAGACCGGGTTGGTAATGCTGCAATGTATGGACCATAAAGGAGGCTCCCTCAATTACTGTCACTTCAACATAACCTATACAGGCCTTCCGACTGCACCGATTCTGCTGAGATGGGTCTTTGCCCCCATGTTGCTGTTGCACAGAAAACCTCCCTGAAAGCCAAGTCCTAGCAATTTTTTCTCTGCTTGTTCCACAAGATGAGAGATAATTACATCAAGTCTGACAGTGTCTCCTTCAGTCACTTACAAGCTAACATACAGTTCAGAAGTGCACTATGAACTAGATACCCCAATTTTTTTACTTTCATGTATGCCCTTTTCCTCTCCTCTCTGACATATTTTGGTAGCTAAAACCAATGGATGCCACTGCTCTGGCTCCAATGATGCCATCTGCTATAAACTGGCATGCAGGGTGACTTTAGTCATGGAAAGGATGCTTCTTGTAAAATACTGGTTGAGCATAAGATCCAATGTCCTTTAGAGCTTCAGACTCTGGAATAAGACTGAAAATCTTGCATGCTCCAAGAAGAAAGCTTATATGGGGATGTGGTATCATGAGACAACATGGGGTAAATGCATAAAAGGGAGAAGAGGGCTTCAACATTCTATACAACCTGAGATTTCAGCACAAAGTAGGGATTTTGATTTCCACAATAAGAAAGCACAACTGCTTTTGGGGACATGATCCAGACAGGACATGTGCTCCTGCATCTTCAAACATACACCTCCAAGTGCCATAGCTGGAGTTCCTGAATGGGTTTTGGCAAGCTTACAACAGTGATGGTGGAGCTTTGTGCCAAGTGCAGCAGGCAAGAGAGTTGTGTTCAAACACCTCTGCAGCGTGAGGAAGGGTGAAGTCTAGGACTTCGGCAAGGCTGCAGAGTGGCTTTCCACCCCTTAGCACAGTCACAAGCCTTTGCTTTGCAGAAGCTGCTCGGCCATGCTCAATGGTAGATGGTACTTTTCAAGGCTAAGATGTATTAGGGGTCAAAATGAGCAAGTGAATCATTGCCTGGTGACATTTACCCAGTGAATGTATCATGGAGGCACCATCTCATCTCCTATGCTCCTTCCATAAATCACTGTCTGTGCTGAGTCCCTCTGCACAACTGCTCTGAATGCACACAGCAAACAGCCCTGTGCGTGCTGAGGGAAGGGGCACCACGACTTCACATCTGAGACTCCACACAGAGCTGCTTCCTGCTCCATTCAGGTCCACAGGCTCCTCTGGTATTATGGGCCATGCTGAGGCCACATTATTCTCTCCCTGTCCCAGTTCTTACTGCCATTTCCCTCATCGTTGTGGAGTTCCTCACCCCACCTTGAAGCCTGCTGTGACACCTGCTCCAGTGTGGGTTATGCACATCTCCCCACCAGACTGATCTCTTTGGCAGTTTGCCTTCATCATCTGAATCCCTCAGACCTCTGCTTCACCTGGGACAGTCACTCCCCCTTCCAAACACCTTCCTCATCAGCAGAAGTCCTCATGATGGGCCTTGCCACGTGATCACCACCCAAAACCTCCACAGCACTATTGCTGTGTGTGTCACAGAGCCTCTGCCACCAAGTGCCCTGGGCACAATAGTGGTTCTGACAGCCCCTCACCTCCCTCTGACACCTTCCCCACGGCACCAGTCACCTACCTCAGCACCCATTAATACACATAAACCCTGTCACAGCCCAACAAACCTATTTGAAAATATCTTTTAAGAAGCTGCTGGCTCTGACCTTTAAATGAGAAAATCCTTTTGTTTCTGCCTCTTGCTTTGGATGCTGAGATTTTTCTAAATGTCAAAGGCCGCCTTGTCCACGCAGATGTTGAGGGGGGAAGCACTGATGCCAAGTGGGCTGGCACCCTCTCCCTGGGTCTGCAAAAGCTAATAAATCACCACTGTGGGTCACTCCAGAGAGTCACAGACACACACCGGGCAGCCCACCACGCACAGAGCCAGTCAAAAAAGTGAAGTGCCCAGGAAATACCCAGGGAAAGCACGTGTGTGTGTGTGTGTGCGCACGTGCAAACCGCCTGCTGAAGTTATAACAACCCAGACCTGAGGTTTTGAGATTTAATTGCTCAAACTTGGCTCTCCTGGGTGATGATATCATTATCAATATCCCCCGATTGAGTTACGCCTCACCAATCAATCTTTCCTAAGCATCATGCACTACTCAAATACCAGGTCCCCAGGTAGCCACTAAATCACTTTAATTAGAGGCTGTTCATTTAAAATCAGAGAAATATTAAAAAAACAAACCCCCCCAATTGTACCACATGATGTGCTTATGGTTGGAAATATTTATGAGATTATTTAGCAAACTGTTTACTGGTTTCATTCTTCTCTTTTTCATGGTAACAGGCAGGTTTCAGCTGGCCTGACAGGATTCCTGCCCAATGTAGCTCTCACAGGATGTGCAGCTCTTCATCAATCAAGTCACCTACCTTTCACAAAATAACATTCCTTGTCTGCAGCGAAGTTTTCCCCCCTTTAATATCCTCTTTGTAACCCAAAAGAGGAAGAGTGCTTCTTTATAATAATTGCTTCTTGCCAAGACCTCTGACCTCCGTGTCGCCAGCTTGCTAAATAAAGTGAATTTATGAGGCAGAGAGGGATGGATGCCTGTAAAGAGCCTTCCAGGAAATGTAATGAAAAAGCTGCTTTTAGCTGCTGAGCAAAGAAAAGCAAGCACCTGGCAATGCCAAGAAGAAAATTGAAAGCTGGGGTGGGAGAAGTCAGAAACAGCCCTGCGTGCGCTGAGATTTATAGCAAACATTTCCTTTCTCTTTCTTATTATTCAACACTGAGATGAACCACAACCCCACAACGTCTTTCGCGTGAGAGGTCAGCTCATACACTTCCATCTTAATCAGAAACATGACCCAGGCACTGTACACACAAGTGACAGAAGGGATGGGGTACTGGGCGCTGCAACAGCTCGGCAGCAAAGAAACACAGAGCGGGGCGTATTTCATTGCAGTGAGTTTCTCCCTACAGCTACATGTTTTGATCTGTGTGAGCTCTCCTGTGTGCCATGTAAAAAAAATGAAACCTGTAAAACAGAGCAGGGACGTGCACTGAAGTGCCTGCACCCCTCTCGATGGGGGAAACTGGCTGGTGCTAATCCTGGGGGATGGTGCTCTGCACAGTGGAGGGCAAGCCGGCATCTTCGCTCAAAAGGCTTCTCCTACAGGTTAATGCCCTTTCGACTGTCAAATGTGATGCCACAGAAATAAGATCAAAGGCTTTAAAATAAAGGAAGCATATTTTTGATTCATACTATTACTATTTTATATCTGAATATTCCTATAGAGCTTTTCATCCTGGAAGACAGGTCTTTGAACTGCTGTGATTTCACCTATCACTGAGGAGCAACCCCTGGGGTAAAATGTGACAGCTATTATCAGGGTGCATTAATGTTACTCAACAGTTCAGGACAGACAAAGACAAATATATCCAATTTAAATCATAGGTTTGAAGAACTACTGCTCAGTGTGGACTAATACCTGTACATTTTCCAAAAGTGCTTTGAGAGTTTTAAAGAACAAGTACTGGAACTAAAATTCCCTGTCTCATCTGTAGGATGCATTCAGCCTCCCACCATTACGCTGCAAATTGAACATCAGAATTGCCAAAGAGGGAAGAAGGCAACATAAAATGACCCACCCGCAGCATCTACTTTTGCATCAACAGATTTTGACAGGGATCATCAAACCAACTACCAAGAAGATTCACTCTGTGCAGATTTGTCGAGGTGATACCTAGAAATGGTTCAGCTGAATACAAGGCTGATGAGAGTAAATGACAGCAGACTGTTCATGCTACAGAGAGAGGAAAATTACATGGGGTGTCCACTCACCTAATACTGGCAGTAGGCTTCAAGTCAGAGCTTGAGATCCTAAATTCTTAACTTTTTAACAGGCCTCAGGACTGCTAAATAGTGTTCACTGGCCAAATACATTTATAAACATCAGCCACGAAGGAGCGTAGATGAGAGCAAGGCACAGGGCTCACAAAATTTTTCCAAGCCCATCCTATAAAAAACCAAACTATGAAATTAAGCCTTTAAAGCCAACACCTCAATGAAAAGCTCAGGGTCTTTACAAATCAGTGTCTTTCCTTGGCACACAGGGAAGCAGTGCTGATCCCTCAGCCACAGGGATCTCTGACCTACAATGAAGCCCTTCAGAAAAAGCAGCCAAATGCACATTATCCCAACTGCTGTCACAACCATGCGCTGCAGAGCTGGACCGCTCCAGCACCCAGGCTGCAGCTTTCCAACCATCTGCGAGGTGACCATATTGGACTGGTCAAGCTGCAGAGTGAGTAGCTAACAAGCATTAACAACATCTAGCCCATGTGTTCTGTCTAGTAAAATGCCAACCCATCTGTCTGTAACATTAGTGACTCCATAGAAGCCATATGCAGGAGAGACATAAATTAGGGAGAGAAAAATCTCCCGCTACTTTCTCTGAAATGACTCTGCAGTTGTACTCTGCGATACCAGGGACTAGGTGTTATTTAAGTTCTGTTTTCCCAGCCAAATCACAGCCTCACGTAGTTCTCCAGCCCTGCCTTCCAGAGGCAGTTTCTGGTCTGTGCCTACTGCCCACGAACATGATGTCTTGGCACAAGGGAAAAATAGGTGCAACTCAAACCAAGTCCCAGATCTCTCTCCCAGGAGAGCCAAAAGCAGACAGATAACTTGAGGGAGATACCAGGGACTGGCAAAAGAACTTAGAGCACAAGAATGCCTCATTCAGACATCTCATTAACCAGCCGATGTTGCTTCTCACACTCCTCTCCATCTCCCTTGCTAGGAGGAAAGCTGGAAGCAATGGAGGAGCAGAGAACCAAGAACGTGGACTTTCTGGAACGCAAGATGGAAGAGAGAACCTATAAAAGTAATGCAAAAAAATCATCTGTGTGGGCTTTAATTAAAATGGCCTAGTTCCCAGAGCAAGGAGATACTCCACTTGTGAACTGCAGCTGTGAGCACAAGGTCTGTGAGAGAACATGAGCAGCAAAGTTTGTAAAACCCTACATTGATGAGAGATAGCTGAAACCATGGTGAATTTTGATGGCGATTTTTTGCAAGCTGCTGCGTTGTCTGGGAGATAGGCATCTGCTCCCCAGAGCAAACCACTGCTCACCAACGGGCAGAACTTGCTGGAGCCTTCACCACTCGCTTAGTCACACCAGGGATGGGCCGTTTCTCTGCTTAGCTGCTTCAACATCATGTTCCTGCCAGGGATCTCGGCTTTCCCTTCTCTGGATTAGAGTGAGTAAGCAGGAAGCTCCAAGACTCACCCCAACTGAAGTACCTGCACATAACACAAGGGGTGCAAACAGGTCATATAGACTTCAGCATTCACCAGCTGCCAACTGGAAAAGAATCCCCTTGTTTGGGAGATGGGCATTTAGTTTTGCAGGAGATGGAGGGTGAGTGCACGAGGCTGGGAACAGTGAAATGAGCAGATTACACACACCACGTCTTGCTGGAGCAACTGCTACTCTGTGCTACAGGAGGCACCAGCATGTGATTAATACGTTTATCCTCCTCACCTTTTGGGGATCCTTCTGGAAGTCTTGTCATAAGCAGGGGCAGACGGAAGGCTAAAACACTGAACAAGGAGATCCTGTGACCAATAATGGCTCAAGACACCATGAATGATAAACTTATGACAAGCAGACAATTAGACCTTAGATCTGTGGCTGAAGGATGGGACAGTATATGGAGCATGCCTGTTCCTGGCTCATTGATTGCAGGGCTTGTAGGGGAAGGAGAAACAGATGGACCTGACGGCAGATTACAGCTGAAATTCTCACCATGATTATTCATTACCTTCTTCTAGCTCTTGTTTGTCATAGTCTGGCACCCTAAGCTAAAATGGAGGTTTAAGCCTTACATCAAGGAAATTGGTGACACATATTGTCACCCCTGCACAGAGCCAATGCTCTGCACTCCAGTGCTACAGAGACCAAAGCCACCGCTTTTTTCAGCTAAGAGCACTAAGATAATAATTACCTCTTCCTCTGGGACTGTGTGCCTGGCTTATAGTTATGATCTACCAAAGTGGAATTTAAGGTGCTGGCTTTGGAAGTAACATCAGTTGCTGTTGCAACATCAATAACCAAACTTCACAATCTTAGTGTGAGTTGAGGAAGGCACTTTCAGTGCTCTTGCTTTTTTGCTGGCTCACATTTTCTTCATTTCTCTTCATTTGAAATCGCTGTCATCAGCACGACTGTCAACAGGACCAAAGTGAGCAGGAGTTGTCACTACCCAGAAAGTCAAAGAAGGAAAGTTGATTTTGAACACGCAAAGAGTTTTTCTTGTGTCCTCAGGACTGAGTTTTAACCCTTAAGAGCTCACCAACGCCCTGTGGGGAAGCACATTTCTCAGACTGCAGCTATTGCCACAAGTCAAGATCTATACTGGGGGTGAAGATGTCATTATTTTAAGATTTTCACCATTTCTTTCTCAACTTCAAGACTTCTGAGTGCATGGAACTGGTAGTTACCAGTAGCTGTATTTCTGGAGTTACTCAACCAGACTATTAGGCAGAAAAAACCTGAAGACCAAGATAGTAAGGAAACCAGTCAATTGGCCTGGGCAGATTGGGTATATTCTGCTTTCCCATAAAGGCTTTTAATGGTAAATCCAGTGTGAAACAAAGAGTCACAGGACTGTCACAGGACTCCTCTCTCCTCCAGCAGATCTGATCTCACCATAAGGAGGCCCACAGCTGAAGAGACAAGAGGTTGCAGCTAAGGAGTGAATAAATAGGAAGACTTCAGCATTCAGTGAAAAAGGAAAAGAAATTTGACTGCGTCCCTTGAGGGGACACTCAGCCCTTTGGGCTATGACGCATTTGCTATTGCTGCCTGTGCTGTCATTTGGCACTAAGCTCCTGAAGAACATGGCAAGACAGCACTGCTGGTTCTCATGTCTGGATGAACATGCTCCTCTTCCCGTAGGGAAAAGGAGAGGTTTTCTATTTAGTGAATGCACCATGTTCGAGCAACCTCTGAGGAATCTGCCTCAGGCCTTGGCCCTCCCCATCTGACACACATCTGACTGGTTGTCTCTTCCTGCTGGTGTTCTCCCAGTGATGTGCTGCCATCCGCCAGTCAGCTCCTTTCACTGGAGGTGCGGGGGGGAAAAGATTTATGCAGACACCATGTATGCAATTATGAAAACAGAAGACAAGACACCCGGATATCACACAAATTGATGCATTTTTGCTGGCAGGCTTTTTGCATGATCCAGTAACAGCTGTCATGCTCCAGCCTCTCTCTCATCTGAGCTCCGCTACCACTTCAGCATCCTTCCACATCCTTTAAGAGTGCTTTCTTCCCTTCCCTTTTGCAGCTTGCTCCAGATGCCACAGCAAAGCAGGCGGTAGCATGGGATGCAAAGGGGAGACAGCACAATTGGTTTTCATAGCAGCATTAAAATGTAATGTTCACTCCTTAAGGCAAGATAAAGCTAATTAGCAATGACCTCGAGGCAACCAAGCTGCTCAACCAGCAATCTCTCCCACTCTCGAGCTCTTTAAAATTTGCCCTTTTCCTGTGCCAAGTCTTTCGTCAATCTTCCCTCGAGCCCAGCAGCGATCTGCAGCCGTACACATACGCTGGCCATGGCCTTCTGCAGAAAGGCGGCGGTGGGGAGTTGCACAGCAAAGGCCAACTCAAAGAGCTTGGGCTTCCTCTCTTCTCCACCACATCCCCCACTCTGTATAACCTTAAGGCAAGGGAAGGGACATGCCTACAAAGTTTTCCTGCCAGACCAACTCCTGCAGTGAACTCTGCATCCTGAGAGCCTGCTACTCCCCACATCCTCCTGGTTTTCATCACACCATGCTTATGTTTGCTTTTGTAAATAGATTTAACCTTTCTAAAATTAACAGCAGAAGAGAACTTCTTTTGGCAGAAAACCATCTTTAGAAAGATGGAGGACTATAACATTTTCTAAACATTTGAAAACTGCAGACTAAAGATATGTGTTAGTCTCTCCAGTGCATGCTGGCTTTGCTCATTATTCTGAATGTTAATACATTAATAGCTCCTCTCCTGATGAATGGCTGTACTAGGCTCTCTTTCTAGGAACACATATGGTTCCTTCTTGCCACAATATTGGAATAGAGAGCCAAAATATATAAACAGTAAGACTAATAAAAGATTTTATCCCCTCCTATCCCAATGTAAATAACTAAGGCTGGAGCCAGCCCTTAGCTCTAAATGCTTCTTATCTTTCAAAAAGTTCTTAATCAAATCTGAACATACTGGCCGAGGCCCATTTGATATAATTGGGCTGTCCATGGTTAAAACACTGCAGCAATAAAGCCACCATCCAACACTGCCTCACCCTGCGGGATGCTCTGCCTCTGGCTGAAAGGAGCCTATACTAGTGGGGTTTGTAATGAATCGGGGCTTTTAAAGCCAGGCATTTCCACCTGCAGATCCAGGATGTTGCATGCAAGGAGTGGGGATGCATTTTCTTCACCCATACCCACAAGGTTATAGTACTGCCCTGAATTCAGATGATTTTCAAGGGACTCCAAACGCTTGTTTCTCAGCTGTCTGCACTTGGCAGCATTCATCCCACCTGATGAAGGACATGGGAATTACCCAGCACAAAGCCCAGAAGGTATGGTGAAAAATTCTGGCAGAGGACATTGGGCTTGTCTTGATGCAGAATTGCCTAAAGGATCTGTTCCTCCCTTATTTTTCCCTATGCTAGGCTATTATCTTTCCTCTCTGCCATAGGTCCCGTACTAATCCTACCTGTCCAATGCCATCATTGCTAATATCAACAGCAGTTTCTACTTTGTGCTGCTTGCCACACAGCTGATCAGCCCTGTTACTGGCTAGGACTGACACAACCCGACTGCAAGCAAACCCCTGAAAGTTTTTTAAAAAACATTTTTACATTTCAAGGAGTGAGACCTGGGGCTCCAGGTTTGTACTCCAGAAAACGTTTATCACTACAGAACTGAAACATGGTGTGAAAATAAAGCTCTTGAAACCTGCTTTCACACGTTCCCCAGTGTGCCCAGAGGTGTTCCTGCTATGATACACCTAACAATGCTCTTGAGAATTGTTTCACAAGCAAAAAATACAAACAAAACAGCAAAAGAGTCAAGAAGTATTTCTTCAAATGCCTCAAATTTAGGCTATTTATGCTCTAAAAATGTTGTAGAAACTGTTAATATATATTCAGATGCTACAGAAGGCCACTGGAGAAGACCCTGGCAAACAATGAGTGCCATAATACAGAGCATGTCCTGACTAACGTGTCAGGCTTCTATTGGGTCACTGACCTCTGCCCTGCTCGACCAGCCTGTATTTTACAATTTAAGTTACATTTATTTGTGTATATATAAATGTCCATGAGATACTTGCATTCTTTCTTGTGTAGAAAACATGCAGAAAGCAGAAGATGCAGATGAGAAAACAAGCAGATGAGTTTCCTTGGAGGTTTCATAGACAAAGATGTGTAAACGAAGTAATTTAAAGCCAGAGGGAACCCTACAAAGTGCTTCCAAGTGTCACATTTCACTTGTTTGTCTTCAACTATATTTGAAAAAAAAAAAGCAGCCTCAGAGGGAACCAAACCACTTCAGCTGCTGCTTCCTCTTTCCTGGTGTCCTCTGGAGCACTTTACCACTCTCCTTCCCTATCAGCTACAACCCAAACTTTACAGAACAAGTAAGTCTACAACACGAGAAGTAAAAACGTTAGCTAGTCATTGCTCAGCACATCTCTGAAGGGCAGGGAAGCACGAGCGTTACTTGAGATGGAGAGGCAAGAAGAAACGGGCTTCCTACATCTGCAAAACCACACAGAACCACGTAACGGACTCGGTGCTCAAATCCCATTTGCCTCCGTTGCTGCAGAAACCAGAACGGTCTCAAACCGCTGGAAGGGAACGTGTGAGATGCAGGAGTGGTAACGCTTTGCAGTAAATCAATCGTAAACTGCACATAACGGTGTAGGGAGACGGTGCTGGCCAGAGAGCCCACGGCCACGCAGAGCGGCACCTGCAGCCCCTGCACCGGCTGCGGGCGCAGCGCCCAGCGAGGGCTCGAGCCGCTTTGGGAAGGGCACTTCAGAGTGCAGGGGGCTGCCCCAGCCCGACAACCAGCTTATTCATCCCACTGACTGCTCCATTCAGGACAGGCTGGCACATCATTCCCACAACAGGGCACCGCAAAGGGCTTTATTTAACCAGGAAAACAGATTTGTGTTGTTTCTAAAGGCAAATGAATGTAGCTTTGGCTGCAGAGGGCTGAGCTGTGTTTCTCTGTCTGCCAATAAAAGCATTGGGGTTGCGGAGGAGACTTGAGAGACTGCGTTTGTCCTCAGTCTCCCATGGAACTTATCTGAACACAGAAAAGGGCTCACACAGCACAACAAATTGGGCTGCAACAGTAACGAAGTTCAACACTTTAGATGCTGTTTTTCTCAAGTTCTCAATGAATTATTTTGAATTTAGTTAAAGACTTCCCACAGTTTACTGGTCTGCAGTGAGTGTGGAGCATCTTGAAGAGGGGATGGTGAAACATAACATTTCTCAGACTAGTCAAAGAAGATGCTATTCTTAATTATTTTGTCACTTTTCAGCACACATTAATATTATTTTGTCACTTTTGCAGCTGAGCTCTGCCCAAACATGCAAATGTGAGTGTTTCTGTGCTGGGGGTTCTTTCCTGTGTGCTCCAAACAGTCAAATGGTGAATGGGGAAACAGGTCCCCAGAGAAGAGATGCCATGTGCCTAGGTTCATACAGCAGGTCAGCAGTGGAGCCAGGAGCCACATACATCTCCTACAAGTCCTCCAGAAACACCCAGACTGTGGGGCCCCTCTGCACCCACGTGGATGGGAAACCTCTGCCGCTAAGGCACAGACACAGATGTAATGAGATGGAATTATCCTTAAGTCACTACGCAGGGATGCACAATTCTTTACTTTTTAGTGTCCAGTTATTTAACCTTAATGCTCCACTGACATCAATTTTTGCATGGAATTTTATATACAACTCTATGGATGAATTTGCAATATATACATAGCGTAGATCAGAGGTGACCTTTACATTTGTGCATGTGGAGACTCATACAGCGTGAGGGCTAGCTAGGAGGCTGAAGTCATTAAGATATCTTCTCATCTAAAGTTTCTTATGAATTATTTGTAAGCTATTTTTTTCACTTATTTTGTTATAATACTCCCACATACTCACCAACCAGTAAAAATAGCTTAACAGTGCATACATGTTTCGGAAATCTGTTTGCCTATTTTTCTTTTGTGCAGCAGCTGCTGTTGCCATGCTGTCGTTGCTATGTTTTCCTTTTTCTTTCTTTTTCTTAAGAAGGGGAAAAAAAAAAATCTATTCCCTAAACATTCTAAAGTCAGTTCACAGGAAAAAATACCTAATGTAGAGGAATATAACATAATCTGGAAGAGCATAACTTATGTGTAGAAGAAAATCTTCTTGACTCTAATAAGAAGAGTGTGGCCAGCAGGTCCAGGGAGGTTCTCCTCCTCCTCTGCTCTGCACTAGTGAGACCACATCTGGAGTATTGTGTTCATTTCTGGTCTCCCCAGTTCAAGAGGGACAGGGAAATACTAGAGAGAGTCCAACAGAGAGCTACAACCATGATGAAGGGACTGGAACATCTCTCTTATGAGGAAAGGCTGAGAGCCCTGGGGCTGTTTAGCCTGGAAAGAAGAAGCCTGAGAGGGGATCTTATGAATGTTTATAAATATCTGAAGGGTGGGTGTCAAGTAGAAGGGGCCAGGCTCTTTTCAGTTGTGCCCTGTGATAGGACAAGAGGTAATGGTTGCAAGGTGAAACACAGGAAGTTCCACCTCAAAATGAGGAAAAACTTCATTGTGAGAGTGACAGAGCCTGGAACAGGCTGCCCACAGAGGCTGTGGAGTCTCCTTCTCTAGAGACTTTCAAGACCTGTCTGGATCTGTTCCTGTGTGACCTGTCCTGGGTGTTCTGCACTGGCAGGGGACTTGGACTCGATGATCTCTGGAGGTCCTTTCCAACCCCTACCATTCTATCATTATGTTTCTAACACAAAAATTCTCTGAAGGACTTAATGAAACTATTAATACTATTTAGATAGACTATAAAAAAGCTTCAGGTAAAAATCATTAAAAAAAGAATATTAATGTGTCTCAGAATCTGGGCAGTGAAATGCATGAACTATACTTTGATAAGGAGGTAGGGAAAAAAAAAGATTAAAAAGAACAGATGTGGCTGATTCTCATCTGGAAGATAAGACAACGGTTGCTCAATAAGCTTGGCAAAACAATACTTAAAGCTTGACAGCTAAAACTTGGCTTTGTGGGATGGCCCCAAGAAATGCACATGGTCTTTCCAAAGGCCACAAGTATAAGATGCAAACAACCCCGGGTTCTGGGTCCCAGGTTGCCACCTTCTGCCTGCAGTCCCTGTACAAAGAGTTTGCTGAACTGTGGCTGGGACTCTACAGTTAAGCTCTGGAAAGACACTATGTTGTGTTGCCCTTTCCTCCTTTGTTTCTCAGCTCTAAAGGAATTTGGCTGATTCTTCCATCCTCCATTCCCCGCTACCCTCCATGGAGGTCTGTGGAGTGGAGTAGCAACGTGATGGCAAGACTCCATAGTTTCAGCCCAACAGCTGACAACTTAGGAGACAGGAAACAAACCTACAAGAGGGCAAAATGACTTAGGTGGGTCAGGAGAGTGGAGAACTGTGAAGGACCAGGAGAGCCTGTGAAATTTGGGTCATTGGGCAATGCTACAGCAGAAGAAATTAAATACAGACATGTGTGGTATAGTGTAAGTTCTGCAAACTTAAAGCATTCTTAACATGATGATGGGTTTGGAAATGATGTAACCTCTCAGAATAAAAAGCCAAGTGCCACTGTGGCCAGCTTAAAGACAACTTCTCAGTGCACAGTGTCACTCACAACAGCAAGTAAGATGTCAAAATAAGATGTGTTAAAAAAAAAAGAAAGAAAAAGGGCTAGAGATACCATATCATGTTTTTATACAAGTTAAGAGCACGTCCTCTTCTCCTGGTCACTGACTCAGCCTTGGTGAATTGTGTTTAACACAAGGGCAAAAGATAAATTAAATCTCCTCTGTTTGAAGCACATGCTACGTAACCTGTCTCTTTCCTCTGAAGATCTCCATCACTAACTGCATCCCTGGTCACCAGCAGAGACATTAAAGGCTGGAACAATTTACTGCAGAATTAAGGAGTGCAACAGTAAAATAGAGGTGGGCAATGTGGTGAATGCTGAGTAGGATGTTATGCTAGAAAAGAGACTTCCAGTATTTCAGACAATCTTCAGCAATTACCATCCTTGACGCAAGGTTGGTGAGAGTTACAAATCACAGCTGGACTCAAGCTGCCACTTTTCTGCATGGAAAACCCTGTTTCCATGGGTCAAAAAGCCCTGCATAGGGCATGGATGCTACTCCTGACTATAAGCTTAAAGCACAGCACCACTGAGACCAGCTCTGCTATTCACTGTGTGTTATTCCTGCCTGTACCCACATTCCATCAGCCAAAGACTGTCTTCCTCATGCTACTGTCCACGATGACCACCAATTCCAGTCATGCCAATGAAATCATACAGAGCTGCATAGTGCCATGATTAAGACCTGTGAGTCAGGAGCTTCCTCACTTTGGGTCCCAGCATGAACTACACAAGCAGCGTCATTTCTCTGCCTCTCAATATCCTCACCCTCCACTAAAACTAATAACACCTCCACCACCAAGCAGGCATGCTGTAAGAATCAACTGGTGTTTGCAAAGGCCTTTGAGAAAGGCACAGTCTGCATATGAAAATTATTGATATGATTCATTGCAGAATCACAGAGTAACAGAAGCTGGAAGGGACCTCAGGAGATCATCTAGTCCAACCACCTGACAAAGCAGGTTCACCTAGAGCAGGTCGCACAGGATCACATCCAGGCAGCCTCCAGCACCAGGGGCACTGGGGTTGCAAAAGGCGCGCCAAGGGAAGCATGGCACTGCAGCAACATTGCTGCCTCCTCACATTCCATTCACATCTCCACCACCCATCATGATGGGATGTCAGCCATGGGTTGCCATTAGGGTTAGAGTTCAGAGAGCCACAAGGCCTCCAGCTCCAGGGACACTGGGGCTGCAAGAGGCATGCCGAGGGGGGCAGCTTTATCATTCTGCGTTGTTACTTTTCCTTTGTCAACATCCTTGAAGTATTTGTATTCGTATTTTACATCAAAATATTAAACATTAAATCAAAAGGACCTGTTAAATTATAGTGAGAATTAATACACCACAATGAAGAGGGTAACTCTTCACAGTAAGTTTGTTATAGTCACTATTTACCCAGACACATGTACCAGTTAAGCTATTTTGATGAAAGCAACTGGGTATAACATTCCACCGTGATGAGGAATTTCAAGACAGCATTCATACTCTATTTGTACAACTCCCAAGCTATTACTAAATATTATGTCCATTTGAATATTGAAATCACTGCTGCTAATAATTTCTGCTAATGTTACATAATGTTACACTGGGCTTTTGGAGGTGGCTTCTTCAGCTTGAATGGGAGAATTGTGGAGGCAGTGAAAATGGGAACAAATGCCAGAAGAGGAATTAAAAAGAGGGCAACAGCTCTGTACAGGCTTCTTGGAAATAAAAATCCATTTAACAAATAACTCTGTGCTAACACTTATCTGATTCTGATTCCCAGGCTCTTTCTTCTCAGCTGAATTTGTGCGAAAGTCTGATCTCCATTAGCAAAGTATTAGCCTTTGTCTGTAAGATGAAAATGAGCAAACCTGAGTGCACTGTGTCTCTCCAGACACACCACTTGCACCTCATGTGCTGGCCTGAGCGACGAGCAAGACCCCTTTTTGTGACCGGGCTCCTTTTCAGGGAGTGAGGATGCTCCATCTGAAGCACCTATGACCCCTCAATCACCAGCTCCAACTTCCTCTGAGCAAGCATCCTGCCTTTTAATTTGCCGTGATAGTGAAGCAGCGCAATCTGGGACCACTCAAAAAATTCCCTTTCTGCAAAGAGAGAGCATATGTCTATACATTATATATTTATTCACACACTGAGGCATGTTCCCACTCCCGAGACACACACGGTATGTTCCGATGTTCTCACTCCAGCATGTTTTGCTAATCTGCTCTCCACCCCCTCTATTCCCTCATTTCACTTTATCAGTATCTTGTTTAAGGGAAATGCTTCTTACTGTAAACTGGAAACATTAACATTAGGTCAACAGACCATTTATAACGAAGCAGCCTTGGGAGCAGGAGCAATGGGACACACCTATATTCCTGGCTCAGCTTCTTTTCCTTACAGTTGGAATATTTATTTTCTTGCTGTGATCTTTCTACTCACTCTTTGCGTTGACAAAACGCTGCCAATATCTGTGGTGTGGGAACTCAAGGACAATCAATATTTCCCTTGAATCAAATACAATGATTTTTTTGTTTTGTTTTCAAAGCTTAACATTTTTCAAGTAAACCTCTCAAGATATGGGGAAAGTTGAGGTGGGGGTTCTTTGTGAAAGGCAGGAGGGAGCAGCACGGAAGTAGAAACCAGAGCAAACCAGTAGTGAAGCCAATAGAAATATGCTGTATCGTTTCTTCTTTTTATACATCTTTTACGAGAAGTGAGATCTTTGATTACATTTTTTATTAGGAGAGACAGGCATTGCCCTGCCCAATGCACAGTTAGAGGGAAAGGAGCCTTTCATGTTCACAGACATCAGACATCAAAACAGCCATTCCCAACTCTTAAAAGGATCAGACAAAACTGCAGCTCAAACTGTGCCAGGGACTTTGGTGCAGGCAGGTTCCCAGTGGAAGGCAGTCTCGGAGCTGTAAGAAATCATGTGGATGCTGACACTCCTGTTGAATGTGGGGAGAAACACGGGGAATTTTTTCCCAGGAAAATCCAGGACCATTGTAACAGTGTTTCAGGATGAGAAGACTAAGAGTCCTGACAGCCAAGCTGCAAGGGCAGCTGCCAAAAAAGAGCTCCTAGTCATAAGAAAAGAGTAGCTGCTCCATCAGAGGGTCCAGCTAGGACAGCACAGTGCAGCCAGCAGCACACAAACGATAGCCGGATTTGTACCTATACTACTGAGAGGTCTGAGCTTCCCCTTTCTCTCCTTCCTGAAGAATTCCTGAATTGTTCCTGAAGGACTTATTGGACCTCTCAAACACACTGATGCCCAGTTGCAGGACAAGTACACTGACAACCAGCTCCACTCTGCAATGCAAGTGGTCTCTGTCTTTAGAGCTGCAACGAGTACCACGTTCCCTCCCTGCTTTAGAGGTCACCTTGATTTGCTGATAACCTGTAACGGCTGAATCGCGTGAACAAGAGATTAGAGTTCTGATCTTCCACGACTCCAGTTGAATACTAACAATGGCAGCACGGTGTCCTGGTTTATCCCTCACCATCACTGCAACGACCCTTCGTTTGGATGTGGGATCTGCAAAATCTCAATGGCTAGTACGAGACAAGATAGCAAATCAACTCATCAATTCATTCAGAGTTTAGTTCAGCCTGGATTCAAACACCTTCTCCTGCCACAGCTCGCCAGCATGCATTACAGAAGCAAAATCCCAAACCCTTGGCAATTTCTCAAAGCAGGGGCTGCCTAAGTTGGTGGCAAATATAGAATCCTAAGACTCATAGAATCATTAAGGTTGGGAAGAGCCTTCAAGATCATCAAGTCCAACTGTCTACTAAATACTATCAGGACAACTAATCCGTGTCCTGAAGTGCCACATCTACGCGGTATTTAAACACCTCCAAGGATGGTGATTCTACCACCTCCCTGGGTAGCCGGTTCCAATGCCACTCTCTCAGTAAAAAAAATTTTCCTAATGTTCAACCTAAACCTCCCCTGGTGAAACTTAAGCCCATTTCTTCTTGTCCTATCTTTAGTTACCTGGGAGAAGAGACCTCCCACCTCACTACAACCTCCCTTCAGGTAGTTGTAGAGAGCAATAAGATCTCCTCTCAGCCTCTTCTTCTCCAGACTAAAATACCCCAGGTCCCTCAGGTGTTCCTCACAAGAGATATTCTCCAGAATTGGGCTAAATTATGCAGACAGATGTCCTGAAAGCATTGGCTGCACCTGAAGCTAACCCGGATGCTAACTCAGACACCTGAACCTTCTCCACAAGTCCCAGTGCTGAATACTGACACTCAACCACAAAATAGACTTGTTGGTGCAGAAGCAGTCACATCTCATTACACAGAGTCTGGCCTGTTTTGAATCTTTCTTTACAGAGGAGTATCCTTCAAAGTGCTGCAGCACCACCTCACTTCTGCCTTCAGCCTCCATCTTCCCTCTAAGTCAGGTACCACACAGAGATTGTGTTGGAACTCTGCATCCACTGATGCCAGGACACCATCTAGCCCAGCCTGAATCTGCCTGTGGTCTCCATCCTTGGCTGGCCTGAAGACCTAGCTCAGTGATCCAAACAGCATAAAGCTGACTCCATGCTCAGACCAATAACCACCAGGCTGTGATGTACAATTGTTCCTTCCTCCAAGGCTGCCAGGGCTGCTGCAGATTTTTATCCTCTTTCCCCCTCCTAATACAGCAATAATGTCAGACCACAGGAGTCTGGGAGATGCTCACAACTCACTCTCAACAGTGTGTTGACACCCAGTCCTACACCCACATTAAAGATGAGCACAGCCATCACTCACACAGCCGAGTGCCTGGGGAAGATGAGGGCTTGGATGAAAAACAGCTGGCTCCAGCTCAGTCCGGACATTGCAGAGGTGCCGCCTGCAGTGAGAGGATCTGCCAGAAAATTCAACCCCATCTTCCAGTGAAGTGCCATATCTATCTGGGAGATGAATAGCCCTTATTTCCTTCTGCATACGCCGCTGCTACTGATAGGTAGCCAGAACTGACTGTGAACACCTCTTCCCTGGTTTGGACCATCCAGGAGGTTGCAGACTTTTCACTCCGATGTAAGCTTAGCTAGTGGGATCTCGGCCTTTCTGACAGAGGGTATAATTCACATGCACACTTCTCAGTTGGATCAGCTCACAGCAGCTTGTCCACTTAGCACAGAGGCAGGTGAGAACATGCTGTACTCCACTGCTGCACCGTATTGGCTTCCCATTAAATAGCAGATACGTTGCCATTGATTTCAGTTAGATTTCTGTTAGATTTCTCTCCAGAAATACTTAGCCCACAGCCTGAAGTGCTTCTGAACACACACCCTCCTTGTTTTCTATTGTCTGTTGATGTGTTCAGTGTCTCTCAGTGTAGAAGATGGACTGGTGGAACGCAGCAATCTGATTCTCCCCACCAATGTCACTGATGGGATCAGATCAGCGACGGGTGCGTGGCTGTGCTGTTGCTCTTGCAGATTTTTCCTCCCTGAGACACGTAGACCTGTGATTGTGTTTGAGGCTTTGATTTCATGAGGTGCACTGATTCGGTAACACCACCAATTGCTATTTTTTAATCTCTAACAGATGATGGTGAGCTGCTGAATCTCTAAGCATGGCCCCATACAGTGATTAGCTGCATGGTGAAAGAAGAGTAAGATTGCCCCAACATTTTGGTATGAATAACAATGATGTAGGTATTTTTTCTAGGAATGTTTTCCTGTAAATCAGCCTTTAGAAAAATGCCAGTAACTTCTCAGGGATATTTGGTCCTTCAGATAGATGATGAAGAAGAAACTGCAAATGAGTTATTTCTGCAACCTGTAGAAACATTCCTGTACGTGGTCTCAGTGTTAAGAGGATGAACTCAAGGTACAGAAACGAATACAGTAGGAAACACATGCCATGGGGGATTTGTGCAAACATCTCTTCCTATGTATGTGTCCCTCCTGAAGACTCTTACCTTCCTTCCTGCTTACTCACATGCCATCAAGACAGACTAAACCCAAGACCTCAAGCTTTGTACATGGCACGTCTGTTGAAGCAGGCTGGCCTGTGTTCTCATGCTGCAGAGAGGGGCAGAGTAAAAAAAAAAAAAAAGGAGAAAATGCACTGTCTAGAGAAAACCTGCGTCCGTGAATGAAGAGAAGAGGCAGGAACAGGATGCGACACTGGGGAGTTGACAGGCACTGGCTGGGCATGTTCAGCTCAAGCAAGCATTATCCCAACCAATTTATATGTAACCACCTTAGTCAAAATACCACTTAATTTAAAACATCCAGGAAACAAAATAATGTCTTCAAGGTCAGGTTGGGCCAGCTTGTTAAGGGCAGGACAATTTTCTTTCCCGCTGACTTGCCACCCATACTAATGGTCCCTCCACAAGCGCGCTGTCAAGGTGAAAAGAGCAGCACACAACTCCAGACTCCAAACAGCCTGTGACGTGCGGCGAAACCATCTGCAGCTTCATTCTCATGGCTGGTACAGTCATAACAGCACAGCTCCCAGTCCCAAACGGCCACCTGCCTGCACATGCTGCTGTCAGGTTGGAAATGAGAACAGAAACCTTTGAGAAACACTTCAAAAGATGAGTCTCTGATTCCCCTGCTCTTTAGCTGTGTATCCAGAACAGTGCAGGGTGCCAGGGGAAGGAAGATCTCTTGACAGTGCAATGGCATTCTAAATACAGTTGTTCACAAGCCACATTGGACGTATATGGCCTGGAAGTCCCCCTTTGGCCTGGGTTCCTGTGATGCTGCTGGCACACACTGTAACACTAGTGAGGCTGAGGACAGTAAAACTCAACCTGCTGGTGCTGAGGGACACCCAGGATCTTGAGCAGGGTGAGCTGTCACGGGGCAGCACGTGGCCGCTTTCTACCGCTCTCTGTTTCCCTATTCATAAATGACTCACTGTTTCCATAAAGGTCAAGGTATCAGAGTAGGAAGGTGTAGCATGAAGCACTATGCAGAGTCAATCAAGAGACAGCTTCTGCCCCAGCCGCAGGACTGCACCCGGTGAGCAGGCAAAGCCCAGAGGCAATGCCCAACTTCATTAAAATAAAGACATATCCCTTCAAGTGCTGTGCTGCCTCGTACACATGCTGTTCCTCAGTTTTTCAGTTTGTAAAATAGAGGAACACTTGCTGTAACTCGCCACAGTCCTGGAAGGCTTAATTCATGTTTGTGAAGTGCTTTCAGATCATAAATTCGAAGGCATAAGAAAGCACAGGTTGTTATTATAATTGCATTATTAAGTGCTGTTAAAAAAAAAAAACACATTCAGCTTACATTTCATAGAATTCAGCTCCTTCTTCAGACTAGCTTTATGTCCCTTGACACATGTATTTGACAATAACCCAAATAGCCTTGATCTTTTATTCCCAGCAGGGTTTTCTTTATACCTTAATGAGGTCTCTTCTTAATCTTTTTTCCAAAGAATAAACACCTCATCTCAGTATAACCAAATTCTCTGAGCTGCTACGTGTGAGCCTGGTTTCCCTCTGCTGGACTGGGTTTGCCTCTGTAACACCAGTCCAGGAAGGGGTCCAGACTGGACAGGAGGAATACGGATGGGATGTCACATATCCCTCACAAGATGCCACAGTACACTTGCAGATTTGCACACAATATCGCTATTTCTGCCAGTTAGGACATTCCTGAAGTATTTTACTGCTCCTGAGCACTGTGCCAGGTTATTGAGTCCCAAATACAGCAGTATTTTTATCCCTCTCGTCCATAATGCCTGATCTTCAACCTTATCTCTGTTTCGTAGCAGAGGATGCTGCCAGGATACATTCCTGACTATATTTCTGTCTTCAGACTCCAGTATTTCACTTCCCTCACCCTTACCCTTACCAAATCACCCGGAGATCTACAGCCTTGTTGATAACGACTTTCTTCTCCCCTCAATCCTTTTCTCAGGTTTCCTTTATTTTCCTCCTATCATCTGCAAATTGCATCGTTTTTATCTTTCGCTGTGCTGGAAATCTTATCATGAAAGAGAGATTTTTCTTTTTTCTTTTTTTAATTAGTACTTGGTAATATTACCAAGCTGTGAGTTTATGGCTTTGTAGATCTTATATTTTTGACACTAATTACTCACAAAGGCTTTTAAAGCAGCATTTCAACATAGCAACTGCCATGACTGTAATTAAGTAAGAAGCAGCACTTTTTTTTTTTTACATTTCAGAAAAGTCTCTAGCATTCCTGCCCCGTATCACAGCTCAGCCCCTGGTATCACTCCGATGAACAAGACCAGACGTCGAAAACATATTACTCCCGAAGCACACACAACTCTCCCCACCCTCACCCAAGCAGTCGGCTGATGTATTAATAGCGCTGTCAGCACAGAGGATCCACAGGGATTCACCACTTGCCTATTGCCAATCTGAAGGGCTCGGCTAATTTTAGACTTGCGGTTTCTGCTTCTTGTGCGAGAATGTTTTTCCCCCGCTCAAACCTCAAAGACTCAGGTTGTACCAACCGCATGACTGCGCTTGATTTATTTCTTCCCGATAGTCTCCTCGCTGGGACCCAGAAGGAACGTGGAGGGACATACTGGTTTCCACACCGATGCTGGATATGTTGCCTGGAAGGCGCCAGGGTAGCGAGAGCTCTCTCTCATGATATGTTTGTAAACTAGCTGTTACGGGGATGATCAATTAAAGGCATCTCAGTGGGGAGAGTTTGATTCCACTGGCCTAATTCATTTTCAGATTACTCCAGGATGCTGCCTTTCACTATTACATTATTTGTTCTGAAACTCCAAATTAAGATTTTATTGCGCCATTAATTTTTATGCAGAAGTTACCATTAAAATCAATGTTTTCTGCTTCAAACTTGACAGTTTGAGATGACTGATGGTCTAGCCTGTTTCTGATTGCCGTACTGCCTTAGAGGTGGATGGGTCTGTCCCGGTGTGCCAACTCTGAGCAGTGTTTTCACTGCACCTTACCAACACTTGGGCTCATCCATCCTGGACAGCTGAGACACTTAAGGCAGTGCAACACACATCTCCGGCGTCACAGGCTGCTGTTTCCAACATCTCCCTGAGGGATGCAGATCCTTCTGCTTATGAGCCAAGGACAGAGATGGAGCCAGGTCTCCAGTGCAGGCTGGAGCACTGCTCTCCCTTCTGGCCTGGCAGGGAGAGCTCAGGGGAGCAAGCTGGGCATGGGCATCCGCAGCCATGCAGCTCCTCCCACTGTGCTGGGACAGCCACCCAAGCAAGGTCTGCACCTGGGGTTACAACCCTGTCTGGGCTGCTGAGGTCAAGTGTCTCACTGCTCCTCACTGTCCTTTAGCTGCCTGTCCCCATTTGTTGCCTCTTAACCTCTAAAGGGGCTGCCACGGTGGTTTGCTGTGTGGTTTGTACAAGCCACCTTACAATCTACAACAGAGAATCCCACGCACAACAGTTACACCAATTCTGCACGATACTGGCGGTAACAAGGACTAGAGTTTGAATCAGCAAATACTGGGTTCAGTTTTGGGCTCTTCACTACAAGAAGGACAATGAAGGGCTGGAAAGTGTCCAGAGAAGAAGAATGAAGCTGGGGAAGGGTCCAGAGCACAGGTCTGATGAGGAGCAGCTGAGGGTTGTTTAGGTTGGAGAAAAGGAGGCTCAGGGGAGACCTTCTCACTCTCTACAGCTCCCTGACAGGAGGTTGCAGCCAGGTGGGGTCAGTCTTTTCTCCCCAGTAACAAGTGATAGCACAAGAGGAAATGGCCTCAAGTTCCACCAGGGGAGGTTTAGGTTGGACATTATTTCTTCCCCGTAAGGGTTGTCAAGGGCTGGCTCAGGCTGCCCAGGGCAGTGGTGGAGTCCCCATCCCTGAAGGGATTTAAAAGATGTACAGATTTTGTGCTGAGAGATGTGGTTTAGTGGTGCCCTGGCAGTGCTGGGTTAATGGTTGAACTCGATGATCTTAAAGGTCTTTTCCAACCAAAACAATTCTATGATTCTGGTCCACGGGATGCCATTTTACGCTACATTAGGAGCACTTCACATTGATGCTGGCGGAGTGAACAGCAGTACTGCAACCAGGAATCACTCACCCTGCCTTCTCAGGACAACACAGCAGGGCACACGTGTGACATCCTCAGCTGTCACAGGCACTTCTCCCATGTGTTGTTTGCTGGCCACAAGGCTCAGCCTTGGCGGGTGTGTATGGGCACGAGGTTTGCTTCCTTTTTAATTGTTAAGCTGACTCATCTGGGCTTTTGTTTCAAGATAAATTTGTTTTCTAATTCTGGAGGTGCCTGCGGGGAGGTGGGCAGCAGGTAAAGGGAAGGGGAAAATATTTCTTGAAATAAATAAATTAATATTTGCCCATCCTGCAGCAAGTAGAGGGAACCAAGAGGAAAAGAAGTTTGATCGTCTAAATATGAAGCATATTAAGCGAAACTGAATGTGATATGTAGTGAGTATCTGTGACAAGAGCAAACTGATCCTGCTGTTGGAATATTCATGCAAATAGGAGCAATTTCACTATGATTAAAAAGGCAATTAACTGAAAAAAACGCCAGCAATTTCAGAAGCAGCCTGTGTGTCAGTGAGGCCTCCACGCAGTGCTGAACTGACATTTTGCTCACTTTCATATTCCATCAACGAGATACTCACTACTACAGCTTGAGAGTACTAATTACCCCAACTGGAGGCAGATGCTCTTAGAAAGACTCCAACAAAGTCTACACAAGGCACTTCATACACGGTGCACAGAGAGGGGGGTGCGCCAGCATTCTGCCTTTCCCACCCCCGCTCACTCCACTGCTCAGATGAAAGACATGGGCATAAAGAGCATCCACAAAAGGAACGGGTCCAAACTAAAAATTTTCAGCCTGTAACACAAAACATTCAGGGAATGAAGTGCAGTGTTGGAGCCGCTGCCTCCTCCGCTGTCTGCCAATGGGATTAAGAGTATTTTCTCCCCAGTGATCAAACCCGGACTAGGTAAATAGTGATGAAAAATCTTAAATTATTTGTGATAATCTGCATGGGATGAACGCGACAATGAATAATCCCTCACAAACCAGTGGAATGCTAAAAGCAGCATTTGCTATTGACACATTCTGGAGATGCCCAAATAACTTCCCCCCACTCCAAAGGAAAGCTGAGACCAATGCTATCACCCAAGCACTGGTCAAAAGATGGAATGCTCTATTTTCAGAGCTCTTCTAACTCCAGGTCCCCAGAGATCTCCATGCGACCACCGTGCACCCCAAGCATCAGGTGACCTAAGTGCAAAGCAGGCTGGCTGTCACCTTCCACAACCAAGCTATTCACTTCCAGGACCGCAGGCTGCACCCACTAAGAGGCATCAGCAAATTCCTCCCTGGTGGCTGTTGCTCCATCAGCACCCTAACACCCACACAGACAGAGCCGCTGCAATATGCATGAGGCGGCTTCGGACTTGATCCCTGTGCAAGCTGAGTGTCCTCTGCTTGTCTTTGATGATTAACTGAGCAGAAGGCTTACCCTCCTCTCAAGACTTTCTGCGGCTGAGGTATTTTGCAGCTAGTCACAAACTCAAATATATTTCCTGTCCAGCAGATACTGTCTACTCTTGAGAGCAATTTTTATTGGATTTGTAATCCCCTTTTCAGTTCTTTCTCTCCCCTTTTAATATTGCCTTTTAAGCCCTTTACCAGGAGCTCGC
This sequence comes from Megaceryle maxima, assembly GCA_024605025.1. Classification (NCBI taxonomy): domain Eukaryota; kingdom Metazoa; phylum Chordata; class Aves; order Coraciiformes; family Cerylidae; genus Megaceryle; species Megaceryle maxima. The sequence continues at coordinate 387,204 of JANHGN010023202.1, read as the reverse complement.
TTCCCGAAGGCGAGCAAGGAACAGTGGACAGAGCCTCTGGGTTTAAAAAGGAATATGCACAGAATGTTAATGCGAGAGAAACAAGCAACACTCTGACCCCTTTCAATTAAGGTGCCATCACTATCACCTTTAGCTGTCCTGGAAACTTGGATGTGCCCTGAAACAAACAAAAAAGACCTGAAAAAACAGTGCTTTGAGTTGAAGCTGAGCATTTAACCACTTATTTCCCCAACAGGACGTGTGATGTGACTGCCTTTACTTATACAACCTCTCTAGACCAGATTCAGTGGCAAGTGCTGAACAAGTGCAAGCAAGAAGTGAAACTGGAAGCTGTTAAGCAAAGGAATAAAAGTAGTTACGGACAGGTGGGTCCCACCACAGAAAACTGCAGCCTCTAGTACCTGGTGAAGCACTGGAACTTATGGCTGAAACATGGCACTGAATGAGAATGGGATTCACCTGTCTGGATAGAGGTGAAGGGCAAATCCCCAATGATTCAGCAAAATCTGTTGTGTGCCCACATCTCTCCGCCTCAGATCATACGTCCAGCTTGCAGAGAAAACTGGTAGGCAAAGAAAATGTTCCTTTTGATCCCCTGCACTGTAGGCTGAGAGGTCACATAAATACAGGAGGACAAAAGCAAACCCCTCATTTTTCTCCAAAGGAGATGAGGCCCTTCCACTCAGCATGGGACAAGGAGAACTGCAAAGGCCTTCTACAGGTTCTCCAGCCACATGGGACTTCACTAAGACCAAAAGAGGCAGGAAGGAGGGCAGCATGCAGCACAGAGCTGAGGCAAAAGCCTAAGAAGCACATTTGGTTTAGCATTTGGGAAGCATCCCTGTGGTCCCCTACTGTGCTCTTTGCCTTCAACTGAATATTAGAAGACTCAGGGTCCTCTAAATGCAAAAAAACCCGTCACTTTTAGACCACTCTAGGAGGTGGAAGTACATGAATCATGTCTCTCTGTGGTTCTAGACAAAGCTTGGATGAAATAGACTTCTCTAATCAAGGGTTTTGTGGACCTCTGGGGCTCATGGTGAGACAAGTCTCCAGCCCTGCAGCTCGTCTCAGTTCTGCAAAACCCTCTGCAAATTGAGAGGCACCTGGGGTTCATCAAGGTGCTTCAGACCCAGCTTAATTAACAGCAATGAAGATGGAAACTGTATTTCCCTAGCTTGTTGATCTCTAGAGAAAAGTAACTGAATGAAGTGATGTGTGGAAATCCTTTTGTCAAAGAGGAAAAGGAGGAAATTGTTTTGTCTTAATTAGTGCCACTGGAGATTGGTTTGGTGAGGTCTTCATGGCTGTATTGCTAACTGTGGCTCTGCTGCCCAAAGCCTGTCCTGGGTGCAGCAAAATAACCAGGCATGGACAATACGAACTCCATCCTCCCTTGCTCACATTCCCTCTCCACCTCTCCTTTCATGACCATTCTGGTATTACCTCCTTTACAGGTGAGGAAATGCTCTTTAGGTTTACCGTTCCTTCTGTCCTTTTAATGCCTCATTTAGGCACTGGCCTCTCTGTACAGAGCAGTGAGCGGGATGGTACAGCCTCCCTGCATCATTTTGCTTTATGTCTGGAAACATCTGTACGTGCAATTAGAGAGCCAACTCCTTTTATGTCCTTAAATGAGTAGTCTTAATCACCGCCATAAGAAATCAAACCCTGGCTGGGCAGCGCAACTCAATGCTGCAGTTCTGCGAGCAGGGTTGGCACTACCTGCATGCAGGGTCAGCCCTCAGCAGAAATCTCCCACCTAGGAGCAGATCCTCCAGGCTTGTCTTCTCCACAGAGCCTTATTCACAAGTGTAATTACAGGGAAGCAGGGAGATGCTTCCCTGCTGTGCCAAATGCGTTTCACCGGCTTTCCACAGTGCTGAGAGGCTGAGCTGCAGACGCTGGTGCCGGCGATGGCAGTTGGGAGCAAACGGCTGCAAGCTGGGGCTTGGCAGGCAGCGATACACCATGGCTTCCTCTGGTGGGGCTGAGGGAGTTACAAAGGGAATTGTGTGATAATTGAATAAAAAATGGTAAAAGCAATGGATGCCTGGATTCCTCCAGAACATCTCTTTTCTCCCCTCCCTTCACCTTGAGCCTCTGTTTTTTTTTTTCCATCCTGTTCTGTCATTTCTCCATCACCACAACTCAAGCTCAGACCCTTGCATGAAGCCCATTTCCTCACAGATTACCCATCTGCGTTCCACAGCCATCCAGCCTTCACCAAAAGAGATGAAGTCACCAGAGGCTTGGTGCCACCTACCCCCAGTTGAGGAAAGCTGGTCTGCATTGGTCCACCTCATGTCCAAACTGGCTCCAGTGCTTGCAACTGTCATGGGCCTTTCTGCCACCTTCTCCTCTGACCTGAGCCTGCTTCTGGCTTTCTTCTACCCTTTCTAAAGTGATCTCTCGCTTCCACATCTATTTTCCAAACAAGACCCCTCTCTGAGAAACCTTCAAAGTCCATAATGCTAGAAAAGGTTACAGGAATACAATGCACATAGACCAACAGTAGGAAATATTTTGTCGCCTGGAAGAGTATAGTTGATGTAATTTGTGTATGAGCAAAATGTATTAACTCCATTTTCCACTTCATCAGCCCCCCGCGCCTGCATGGAGCCTCTGCTTGTTCTCAGCACTCAGGTCTCAAGGAGCATTTTGTTCACCTTGCAGTTAGATTTTATGACATGCCTTCCAGTCACCATTTTGGATTCAAAAGGAGTGCTCAAAATATATGTAGTCCAGAATTATCTCCTTTAGATTTACGATCTGCTCCTCTGGTATGTAGCTTTAAGTTGTTTTATTTCAAGCAGGAATATTTTAGAAGAGTAATCTGTATGTGCATGTCAGGGAAAAGAATTAATTATCGCTCTAATTAAAAGGACACTGTTCAAAATAATCTCTCTCTTTTCCTGCTGATTTTGCCCTTTTTCTGTGAGTAAGCTTTACATTTTTGCATGTATATGTTTCTCAATGAGTTTGAAATTAACGGGGCTTATTTTATTTATGCAACAGTATCACCCAGAAGTTGTGCATCAGCAAAATGCACATTAAGCAGATAGCAAAGGCAAACATCAATGATTTTGTGTAGGTCCCAGATAAGTAGTAATAAAAATAATAATAATTATTATTATATAAAATCATGGATTACTTTAAGAAAGCCTAAAAGGCACTCCCTCTCCCTCAGGCTGTACTTCAGGTTTAAGACTGTGAAACCAGGCAATTAAATTTTGTGACTGCAACATGTTTTAGGAAGGCACATCCCTGGATAAACACCCCACCACCCCCTTGTACCACAGCAGCTGTCAGGGTCTGGCTGGATGGATCCAGCTGTGGATCAGTTCCCAGCCTGAGGCCAGGCAGAGGCCACTGTTAGCTCAGGGTCCATCTGCACTGCCAGTTTTCCTCCCTGTGTCCGTGGCGAGGTGGCTCAGCTTGCACCCTGCCGCTAGCCCGCAGCCGCCCGGCTCCCCGGGCAGGGGTGCTCAGACATAAGGGAGTGCTGGCTCTGCTGGGGATGGAGACAGCTGGATGGAGCCACCTGGCTCTGTGAGCTGCCACCAGACTCGAGCACAACAATCAAAGATCGTGTCAGCGCAGCCTACATGCATCATTCGTGTTTTGCCTTAAGGGAAAGAAGGTTTCTTTAACCACAGTTTTATGGTACAGATAGACAGGGTGAGATGGGAACTGCATAGGCCAGCACAACACTCGTTCCAGAGATCTTAAATGAAGTAGGAAAAAAACAGATGTAAGCCTGGGAGAATGTCGTTATACAAAAATATCTGTCTGTCAAGGGGCTAATTAAGTCAGTCATTTGAAACGAAACAAAAAACTTGGGAACACAATGCAGGGAACAAGCCGCAGCTCACAGTGGGATGAACAGAGTGATCCACAAAGCCCCAGGATTACATCAACAGTATGCAAAACCTCAGTGCATAGAAAGACTAGCCAAAGTTTACATTTTAAATCACACAAAATCTAGTTTCTTGTACCTAATTGAAAAGGCAATCCTGACTTTCCAATCAAACACTACAACTATTCTTCCAGCAATATTCAAAGGAGAAGGGGTGAGAAGAAAGGGAATATTGGACCACTGCATAATTCAGTGTGTTTTGACAGTCACCTTCGGGGCATATCACACTTGACTGCTCATCATTCTCAAAGATGGATATGAAAGAGGCTGGAGAAAGGGACACTAGATGATATAATGTAATGGCAATTAAAGACCACAGTAAACCAAGAGGTAAACCAGCTGCATCTTTCTCTAATTTAGAGCGCATGGAGCATGCAGTATGATTGATTTCTATATTCCTCATCTCATCAGGAGGAGAGCTGGTATGTACCAGTAAGAAATGATGTACAGAAGGAGAAGTGCAAGCTATGTGGCCTCTGTTGGCATAGCACTTTGTGACACTTCTCCCTCTTCCCAGGGGGATGCTTGTCGAAAACCCATCATAGTTTAGCACCTTCTCCAAGCTTTAATGCTTTAATGAGACACCACAACACCTGCTCAAAATGCAGCCTCAATTCTTGCATGGAGCTTGCGGTATCAGGGGAATGGCTGCACTAAATGGTGGAGGGACTTCAGCACTGTAAGCTCCACACACAGACTCAAATAAAACTCATTTATAGTTCAGAGCCAGTAAAATACTGTTTGTTGGTAATTTGCAGTAGATCCTCCTCAGGTAATGCCTTGGAAGAACAGAGCTTTCTCTCATTTTCTCTCCCTAAATGTTCTTCAGGCAACTCTTTCTTACCTTATCCACTATCACCCCCTAGATGCTGATGGTTCACAGACAAGTATGTCAAATACATCTGCCTTTCCAGTGCATTAGTAACTGTTTCCTGACTGGCTTGATCTTCTGTAAAAATATCATAAATATATTTAATAAGAAGACAAAAAAAAAGATGGTAAAAGCCAACGATCAATGTAGAACAGCTTACACTTGAATACCTTTAAAGTATTCTCTGGAAAAATACAGACGAAGGAGCAAAGAAACCATGCTGGAGAGATCTGGGCGGCTGCCCATAAATCCAGAAGAAAATTAAGTCCCCAAAGCTCTGAAAGTTGCTATTGCTCTCCTTGAAATGAGCAATTGGGTAATCAGCGTTAATATTAAACAGCTTGTTCGGGGGAAAAAAAAAAAAAAAAAAAAAAAAGACAATTCAACAGATTCTGCCTTCCAGCATCAAGAGACAGTCAGAAACCCTTGGACTAAAAAATGGAACATTTTGCTTGTTCCTGAATCCGCATATCTAGCTGTGTTGACCATGATAATATAAAAAAAAATGAGGGTCATGCCAGCTCTGCCTGCCCCTTTGCCCTGCAGCATCTCAGCTCTGGATGGGAGGATTTACTGGGTGGGGAAGCAAAGGGCTTGGTGACCCACAGCAGCATCACCCCATGGTGCAACCTGCTTGCACAGTCGATCCACCCTGGGCTGGGCTCCCTCCTTTCCTGAGTGTGAAACATGGCATCAAGTTAAAAAGAAATAGGAAAATAAGAGTCATAAGAGACTGGGTATTCCAAAGCTGCACTTATAAATGCTTTTAACATTGGGCAATTTTTATTCCACATATATATATACACATATATATAACCTTGGCTTGTCACGCCAAGTCTCCTTTGCTAACTTAAATCTAGAGACCTTTAAAAACAACGGCAAGTAGTATTTCTGTAGATAAACATATCACTAAAATACAGTGCATTAAATTTAGGACTTTCCAGGCTAGATGCAAGTTCTGGGGCCACTGGAAAGCAATATATCTTCCTTTCCCAACAGGAAGAATGTCTGTTTTTTCCTAGCTGCGTGACACTAAAGGGAAGATGTTAAAATCAGTCTGAAACAGCAGCTTGTCTATTCTGAGACTTGAGCAGTCAAAATTATTTTAGAGGGAGGGAGGCTGGAGGGATAGATGAAGCAAAATATGTTAAACAGAGCAACTTTTCATTTTACAGTGGCATCTGCGTGCCATGGCTGGCACAGTCACAATATTAGCATGAGTCCCCGGGGGGGATTATCGGGGAGAGTCGCCGTATTGCTCAACAGACACAACACTCTCATTCCCACATCCCTGTGGATGTTTAGGCATGTTCCAGCTATCTCTGGCAAACCCAGGTATTTCTATGTATTTACCTTCAGATCAGCATGACTGTAGCACGTGGGTAAACATGACCATGCACACACAGCTCCTACTGTACTGTGCAGAGAGGGTACAGCCAGCAGCCACAGAGGTGGCTTCATTCCCTGCCTTTTCAATGGTTACCTGCTGGCACCAGTGGGGTTAATTATTCCTTTGCATACCTGGGTTGGTAGGAAGGAGCCATCCAAACCTGCCGACACATGAGAAAAGCCTCCCCGGAGAGGGTGCAGAAGGCTAACTCTTGGATATTACCTTTTAATGAGTGCTGGCCACAGAGGACAGAGCGTGATACGACAGCGTAAGCACAATAAACACCGGAGAGGTGGGGACACAGAAGCAGAGTCTGCAAAAAAACTGGAGAGGTGGACAGGATGGGTTCCAGGAAAGCATGGGGCTGAAGCCAAGGCTGGGTGTGCCCATGCCTTCCCACTCCTGCCCACAGCCCCACTGAGGAACACCAGGCTGCTGCCAGTGTCTGCCCACTGAATAGCTTAGGGAGGGTCTCCAAAAGGGTCTGAACTCATAGGAGCCCACTCAAGCCATACTGATGTGAGACAGAAATGTGAAGAGTGTCCCAGATTCAGGAATGCTGGGCTACGAGGGCTGCTGCTGGAAAACCAGGAGACCCAGAGATCATCACTAGACTCCCTGAGAGTCTGTGTTAAGGACAGAGATACAGGTCCTGGTGAAATAGCATTTTGTGCCATTCATATTTACAGGAAACCCTGAACTTAACTAGGCCTTTATCAGCAGATTACAGCTTCAGGGGCTGCAGACTCCTGAACTTGAAATAAAAATATACAGACTTCTCCATCCCTCTCTTGCTCCAGTGGCCTTACAATAGGTGCACATACCCAGCTCAACTCTTTCTTAGGAGGCTATTAATTTTTGGCTCTCTGAGCACAGATCTATTACAGGTCCATTCATAACCAGCCTGCAGAGTGCTTGTAACATCATCAAGCTGTGAACTTGGAAACAAAGGGTAATTAAACCAGGTTCTCCGAGTTCACTTTGCACCACCACAATACAGCACAACGCTGTCCAGGGGGGAAACAGCACTGCTCTGAAGGACCCCTGGTTCACGAGCCTAAGAGAGCCCAAGAAGCAAATGCTCCCTCTAGCTCTGGAACAGTTCATCCCACTCCCTCCTGTGCTCCAAGCATCGGGAAGCGAGCGCACGCCAACTCCAGCTCCCTCCTCCCCGTCCCCTTGCTCTCAGTTTCACATTCACAGGCGCATGCCTCCTGCTCCTGAGGAGCCACAGCTGCAAACGCAGCAGTACCTGCCTGGAATTGAAAAGCTGGACATTACCACCTCGTCCAGCTCTGCTGACTTATCATTTTGCTATCACCTATTCCTCATTATCATGCAGTTTCTCACCAGGTCTTGGCTTTCTTACCACCTTCCCCCACTTCCCAGCCCTGCATCTCTCTTCCTTTCTTATTAAACACGGGCTAGATGTTATCTCTCAGTCCTGCTCGCTCACTCCCCACGTTTCCTCTATTGATTATTCCCACCAGCTGCTCCCCCAGCATCACATTTGACCTTCTCCGGGGTGAAACAAAGCTCCAATGTCAGGCAACTCTCAGCAACGCAAGCAATGTGAAATGGCCACTTCAGCTCACTCCCAATTCACAAACAGAGGGAAAAAGATGAAAAAATTGGTTGGAAAAACTGCAAAAGAAAGAGATCAAAATACAGCATCCTAACTGAACAGCTCATCCCTTGCTCTGAGCTGACTGCGTGCCCTTGCATCATTGAAGCGCGGCTTGCTCCAAATATTTGCCATGCCCCAACCCAGATCCTTCCCTATTTTATTGAAATGGTGGAGCTTTTTAACTTGCACATTGACTGGCAGAAAGAAATCCTGAGAGCTTAATGACATTTTGCAAATTCATCATCACTTGAGCTGCCAAGGGCCTTGTAACAACCATCCCACATACTCTTGTAAGGATGACGCTGGCACTACACACTAATGGTCTTGGGAATCTTTAGGTTTCACTTGCATTTATGTAGGTTTCCTGTTTCTAATGCATTCAGAGCAGAGCACAGGGAAGGAAAAAAAACCCAAAAAAACCTTGAAAAAAGCTTAAGAATCACTTGGGTATCTGCAAATCAGCTGAGTTGGAGGGTAGCATCCCAGACATTGAGAAACGTACCATCAAAGGAGGGACCAGAAGCACAGCAGGGTGGTACAGAGCTGACAGCAGCCCAGCTCACTCACACTGCTGAGGCTGTGGAAAGAGCTCATGCACAAAAGGAAGAACTTTAAATAAAGATGAAGCAGATGCAGTGACATTGTTACGTGGCCAATCAATTTAATCTCCACCTCAGAGGTTACCAGAGGCAAGACCTTTTCAGTGGCCTTTCCCAACCCCTCCATTTCTCATCAGCAGGTCTTTTCTATCTATTTGTATCTGGACTATTAACCCTTAAAGTTTCCCACTTCTCCCATTTGTTATGTACAGGCACTTCTTTAACCCAGTACTGACCTCTCTGTTTCTTGCTCCACAAACTCTCTTCATCACATCCATGCTGCGGGCAGACCTCGGTCCCCTCTTCTGCAACACCACCCCTTCCAGTGGATACCCCCCTCCCACACTCAGCCATCATCTCTATGCCAATAATTTCCAGGTTTAGTTCCCATCTCCACTGTTTTTTAATCTTGGCTCTCTGCTTAGACATCTCAAAAGCATCTCTCAACCATTTCCTTAAATCTGGACTCTACTTAGTGCTTTTGGGGCACTTTGAACTCAGAAGTGCTCAGCAAATCCCAGCACCTTCATCCTTCTGCCTGCCTAATGCTTCTGTGCTCCTCTTCTCCATCAGTACTAGTAACTTCACTTTCTTTTTTTTTTTTTATAATGATTATCTTAAAGGATTAGCTCTAACTGTTAATGTGCAACTCCTCTGAGATTCAGCTTCCTGTGCACAAGGTGGACTCAGCTCAGTGCAAACAGCTTGGCTGTGAGACACAGACCACTTGGGGATTGCTCCCTCCTTGGGGTCAAGGAAGGGACCAGATAATCTCATGTTTTAGCTCTTCCCCTGTTATTCTGCTCTAAACACCTACAAAATGTCATATGGATGGATGCTGCCATATGCATTTACTGGCTCTGAAAGCCCCCACACAGGGAAAATATGCAGCTAGTGCTTTCTTAGGGCAGGAGAAACACCATTGGAAACTTCCCTGACAAGCAGCACTAACCACTATGGGACACATTTCCTCCCTTCCTAATGCACAGTCCCCTGTGCCTGTCACCCACTGGGCAGGACTATCTCATGACCAAGAGCTGTATGGATACAGAGCGTAGGAAACCATCAGGATAACAGTATATTCTGGATGGCAGAGAGCTGCTTCACTGACCTGAAGTCACAAGGATACCACTCGACATCTACTAAACAAGACCATATTTTCAAGCCCTTAAGTCACTAGTCACTTGGTTACAGCCTCTTCTCTTTGGAGAACAGCACATATGGTAGGGAGGAAAAGGGTGCAGGAGAACCCTGTAGCCTCCAGAAAGTGTTTTTATCAAAGGCAGTGACTGAATAGAGCCACAGCTACTGCTGTCTCTTAGGCTTGTAGAATTTAGAAAGGTATCCAGGTGACATTATATGATTTAAAAGTTAATTAAACTGAGTGATATAGTATAACAGCCCCAGGTGTTTATTTCAAGCTAGCCTGTTTCTACAGCATTTAGAAGGAAAGAACGAGGCAGGGGGGAAATTTAATAAAAAACCTCGTGAGTGTTGCATTAAGAACTAATCACACCATTAAATCATTCTGGTTCTGGAGCACTTCTAATACCTTCAAATCTTGGCAATTCACTGCAGCTCAGGCTCTTTTCCATCACTGTGCTGTCCTCCTTCCCAGAGCTGGCAGGTTCTTCCTTTTGAGAAGCCCTGGAGAGAGCTGCACAACTCAGCAGCGTGTAGAGAAGCCCAGGAGCTTTGTGCATTGGTGGTGTCAACAGCTACACCTTTGCCTGAAGGCACCTTCCATCCCTTCTGAGCAATAATGGAGCTGCTGGACTGGCACCATCCCTTCCACACTGTTATGGGGCTGGAAGGGAAACAGCCCCAAGGTGGGACACAGTGTTGAGTACACAGCAAATGCTGACAAACTTTTGGAAAATCAAGAGTGTCTGGAATGTAGAGGAGATGTGAATAGGAAAAGAAGGATCCAGAGGAAAAGATCATTCATAAAAAGGAAGGTTTGGGAAAGGTTATTTTATTCCCTCAAAGGCTTTTTTTTTTTTAATGGAAAATGCAATGAGAAGAAATTGCCTAGGCAAGCCTGAAGTACCAAAGTTTCTGTTGCTTCTTGGTAAGTCTCCCAGAACAGGAATGTCACCTTCATAGACACAGATATGTCCCCAAACCCACGCTGATGGAGAATCCTGTTTTGCAGGACATTTGTCCGACATGCCTGGGAACCCTCTGACACTAACAGCCAACTCTCCTCCTTTTCAGAGGTTCACCACCTTTTCTTCTATATGTTCAAAAATGTATAAAACTTTTGATCTTCAGATCTCCAGATCTGTGAATCCCTCACCAAGCACCATCCCTACGCAGTGTAAAACCAAGTGACATAGGATTTGAACAAAAGCAGAGAGAGACGGAAGTCATAAGTCAGGGCTGGCATGATGGGGTAAAAAGAAACACAGGAAGTTTCAGAATCACCTGTGCTCACCAAAGGCCCTGAGATACCTCAAAAGACATCACGTTAGAAGATCTCCTCTGCATTCAAAGGAAAAGTCCACTTTTCCATAATTCGCCAGGCTAATAAACAACTCCCTCCTCTCTCTACAGCCTCTCCTATTACCAATTCTCATGCAGCATGCAGGAGCCTCCTTTCACTATTAATACCACTCACTGTGAAATGTAATTACCAGCTCTATCACAAAGCGTCAGGCACATTTATCCACTGTACACACTCGCTGACTCCAGATCACATCAGTCACTGGCTGGCTTATTCTGACAATGTTGTCCAAAGGAAAAAGTGCCTGCACAGGCTCCCAGCTAACTTGGGCCAATTAAGTGGAGCATGGAACTGTTCTGGGGGTCCAAAATGCGTTCAATAAGCAAACACAAAAACAAGAAGCAGAGAGAGATACTTAATTTAATACAGACTCATAATTTAAATCCAAAGGAAAGAACAATGATAGGTAGAGTGAAGTGGTTGGCTGGAGAAGATGGATGTGAGTAAATGCTCTAGAAAGCAATTCAAAATGATGGAGTGAAATGAATGGCTCCCTCCTCCAGGCTGACACAAGCAAAATTTCTCCTTTGCTTTATGCTTTAACTCTCGTTATTATGTTTTGATTAAAGCCAATAAAAAAAAGCTCACTCACTGTCCCTTGCTTGTGGCTTTCTTCTTCTGCCTCCCTCTTTACATCTCTTTGCAGCCTTTTCTAGCAAGCACATAGGATACCTGGAATTCACATTGTTCAATCCTTTGCCATTTGGTGAAGCTGCAACTCTCACAAAGGGCAGGGACTCAGCCAGACGTATCAGCTTTAGCTTTATTTAAAAATCCTATTAGTTGGAAGAGAAAATAATATACATTCTTACTGATATCCAACTGACTCTTATATTAAGTGTTTCCAATTCCATGGGGCTAGAGGCAGCCTTTCCTGTCCTGTCTGCATATCAAGTACGTGCTTTGAAGGTGTTACCTTCATTACACTCAGTATTCTTGCAGATGTTAAAAAGCAGGCAGCCTATGCTTATAATGGGGAACAGATAAAAGGTGAATTTTATTTACAGTGGAGTGTTACCATAAGGCTATAAGCACTGAAATAAAAGTAGAGAATAATCAGAATACTTGAAAAGAAAAGAAGTGGAACCAAAACAGGATTAGTTATATTAACTGCTTATCTGTCACTATGTCTCCAACTTTTAGACTCTGGTGTCTAAAGCCAGCTGCTTTAGACAATCTGCACACCAGTGCCCAGTGTTTCCCTAGACAGAGCCAGGGGAAAGATATCTTCTGAAAAACAGAAAGGCTTTGGAGTTTTCTTCTTGAGAAAAACAAAAATGAAAACAGGAAAGGAGAGCTTGCAAAACCTTTCTGGTTGTGAAAAAAACTGAGGATTAAACTGCTGCAGATGAGAAAGGAAACGAGGTAGGCGTCTTCCAATTAAAATAAAGCATAACTCTGTGACCTGCTACAGTGTGTTTGTCCTACGTACACATCACAGCAACACCCTGAGTAAATCTCTGTGCTCCTAAGAGTATCACAGCACTTCCCAGAGCCCAGATGGATAAGATGTGCCTCTTTCCACCCGACTGTGCTCTTCAATATCGACCAAACGTAACTGGTGGGGAAGAAGAGAAGGAAACAGCTGAACTTCAAACCTTTCCCACGCTCTCATGATTTTGGTGTCTCTTTCAATAATGATTAATTTGTGGATCATCTTCTTCTAATCTCACACAATAATGATATTTCCTGCTTTGATTCAAGCCTTTTAAGCATGATGGTGGCAGATGGCAGGCTATTACACAGCATGGCCGCATGGCAATGGAAGCAGGAAGGATTATTAACAAAAATAGTAACTCTTCAAAATCAAAAAGGTGAGGGCCCATGGAAGAGCCATGGTTTTATTTTTACACCTCAAACCAGTTATTTGAATGCATTATGAATGCTGTAAATATACCCAATGGATATAATGAAAATACATTATTAATTTTCACTCATTATTAATGAACTTATAAATTCACAAGTGATGGAGCCATGACGGTGTGAGGGAAAGGTCATGAATAATAACTGGAGATGAATAATATATGCACAGTTAGCTCACAGGATACTATGCTCATATGACTGTAGTGCCTCATGTTTATTTAACTCGGCAGTGCATTGACTTCTTATTCTTTGCTAGATAGTAGCAGAAAGAATTACAGGGACTATAATCTCTATTAATTCAACATAACAGATCACAATGGACAGCTGATCCTTCTGCAGGGATGCTCCTGCATTCTAACTAATGCTAAAAAGCTAGGATCTTCCTCTCTTCTCCACCACGCTTTCTTCCATGACATCCTCTTGCTTCGCCTCATTCATTTTCATTGTTGGCACATGGAGAACGTCAGATCTAGAACCGTAGAAGACCCAGAGATAAACTCACAGCCAGCCCGTGCGGCATGCGAGGGTGACTAACCCAAGATGAGTGGAGACATGCTGAAATCTCTGGCGATATCTCAGTGTGACAAACAGGGGAAGCAAGCCGTGTGCTGTGTGCACATACAGACAATTTTGTTTTGGTTCCATCTGTTAGGACTAATTTGTTAATTATTAAATAGATAATTTATCATCACTGCCTGCTTGATCGGTGTTTATTACCCACGGTCTGAGGCAAAGAGAGTGCTGTGTGAATAAAGATGGGATTAATTAATCACGAAAAGTTCAGGCAACTACAAACTTGTGGCGGCTGCTTCTAGTCCCTGTCTATTTCCGAACAAAAAGGAGGTTGGTGGAGGGAAAAAGCATCAGGAATTCAGGTCTTTGAACATGAAATTTCCTCTTTCCTCACAAACCAACCATTGCTGGGTGACGTAAAGCCAACTCTATCTCTTGAGACATTCACCTCAGCACTTCCCAACTGATTTCTTCTTAAGGCTGGATCCAGCTAGCCCATGAATCACAAACTGAGAACAAGCAGTTCTCCAGGTCGGCACCCCTATGTCATCCTCAGCCCTGGAGAGAAGAGCAGTGTCCCCTGGCTACTGTCACTGTCCCCTGGCTACTGCCACTCAGGAGTTGTATAAACTGCAAAGCAGCAAGTCATCCACTGTGGGCTTGGGGTGGGGACCCCAGCCTTGCCTTTTCAGCCCATGGCACCAGATCCACTGGGGCCCATGCTCCTCTCCAGGTCCTCCCATACTGTAAGATTCATATTTTTGTGAGGCTTCTTCAGCAGCTACTCCCTCCTCATTGCTTTAATTTTAGAAACTTGTCATTCCTCAAGTGGAGTCTCGAGACCGTCAGAATAACCAGTGTCCAGCCAATAGGTGGTGGTAACAGTAACAAGCAAAAAGTTTCCAGGAACTTCCTGATACACTGAACCTTGCAAACCCTCATCTCATATGGTAAAAGACACACCTGTGATCCACCTTCCTTCATTCCTGAAAGGGGCTCACAAAAGTTCAAACAATGACATTCTAAGAGGAATCGAAAGAGAGAGAGAGAAAAATAATCTTCCTAAATATGCCAGCCCATGCAGCAGGCCACAGGCAAAGTAAACACCAACCTGGCTAAACATAAAGGGAAGATCCTGAAATGCAGGGATGCTGCACTGCAGGAAACCAAAGAAAATCATTCACGTGCTATCAATTGATGCTAAGAGCGCACAGGTAAGTGATAACTTCCAAAGAGCCAAGTATCCAACTCACGAGCTACTCAGTCTTCTAAAGGGAGGTATCAAGGGAAATCAAAGCAAAGATATGTAAGTTATTTGCTCAAAGACACTTTTAAGGTTAATGGACAGGCCACAAACAGCAATCATGCCTCCAGTCATGCAGGATTAAAAAAAAGATGCATCGTATTTGGTTGTGGTAGGAAAAGACCTTTCTCATAAAACTTATTCAGCCACATCTTTAGGGAACTTCAGGTGGCATTTTGGTTAACCGTTGCTCTGCTACGCCTCCGTGTAGCTGCATCTGCGCTCCCTCAACCGCTCATCATCAATTTAACAAGTATTTTGTACAAACAGAAGTTTTCTTGCTAAATAAATTAATTATGACAGAGTAAACAAAAACTTTTTAAAAATGCATGTTTTGATGTGATTGCTTTTTTAATTGGATGGTTTAACATTTGAAATTTGATTTAATTTTCAACTTGATTATCCTCACTGCAGGGTCAGGCTGCCAGAGACACAAATGAGCACTGAAGCCTCTGGCGCTCCCCGTCAGGCTTCCCAACGGAGCCTGCTCTGTACTTCTGCATTCCTCCAGCCCCCTTCTCTATTTTATTATTCTTATTTAAAGAAGGAAGATCAAATCCAGGCCAACAGCAGACATACGTTTCCTAGCTCTCCATTAGTAATTTTAAAATAAGATAGTGCTCTGGAGCCCCAAGTATTAATCCCAGCTCTGACAATTTCTTTCCTTAATTGCCTGAATGAAATCTCCATGCCACCCCAAGTGTCCTTACCCATATAACAAGTGACGGTAACAAGAAGCCAGTAAGGTATACCAGTGAGTGGATTAATTATGTTTGGGAATTGCTGGGAAGATGAATGCTATGAGTTGGGACAAACAAAGCCAATACATTTTCAGTCCTGTGACAGTACATACTCAGAATGATGAATCTGATGAGATGACAACATCTCCAGCCACCTCTGATATAAGGTTGCGTTTGCAGCCCCAACCCTATCGGAGCTTGGGGAAGCCATTCTCTTCACCAGAATTGTCAAGTTAGTAAACTCTGCCACAGATTTCTCATTCCTACTTCAAAAGTGCCCTCTGCACTCTTGTACTGCTTCCCAGTACCAAACTTTGCACTATCAGGTGCTCTGCTCATCAGCAGTATCCCTGATTTCTCATAGGTTCACAAATTGCGGAGCTCAAAAGAACCGTAAGAATCAGCCAATCTAAACTGATGAAAAGCACAAGCTGGTGAATTAAGCAAAGCAGTTCTTGCATCAGGCTCATAATTGCTAGCTGACTTAGAACATTTCTTGTACAAGAATATCACATCTTCATTTAGGCACTTCAAAGCGATGGCGAATCCCCCCCGTACTGAGATAAATAGTTCCAGTGGCTAACTACCCCTGTTGTAACAAAAGCATTTCCTTAATTCTAATCTTTCCTGGTTTCTACTTCCAGTATTTGATCTTGTTATGCTTTTGTCCAATAGATTAAAGAGCTCTTCACTAGCCAAAATCTCCTTTCTATACAGGAACTCAGACTATGATCAAGGTACTTATTAACCTACTCTTTGTTAAGTTAATTAGAAGGAAATTCTCCAGCTTGTCACCAGTTTTAGATCTTGAGGTAAGGCAGGAGAAATAAAGACAGCAAGAATCTCCCCTCTTCTCACAGAAAAACAGGTTAAAATAACAATGTGATAAAAGAGAGGTGCCATGTGCTTTATGCTGTCCATCACATCTTTATGACACCCTTCCTGCCTCCTCTTGTCCTGGTACAGGTTGATGTAGGTGGTGACAATGGAAGTTGGTTTCAAGCTGAATTTGCACATCTTCTTAAGGATCACTGACCTCAACAGAGACAGAAAAAGAGGGAGGAAAAGATTAACATTCCAGGAGGTTCTGACAGAAGACCCAGAAAGAGGCATACTACTGTTTGTCAAGAGGCTGCTTTCTAAGTCGGCATCTGGCTGCTTCTCTGAAGGCCTGTTGCCAGCTGTTCTCTTCTCCCAAGGCTGCTTTGCTCTCTCCTGCCTGCGTGGCAAATTACCTACACAGTCATCTCTTCCCTAATGCTGATGGGAGCTCTTGGATCACTTCTCCCCTCTCCTCCCACTTCTCTCACACACGTGCCTTCTCTTGACTCTCTTCGTTGCCAAATCTCCTTAAAGACTACTTTCTCCCCCCTTCGTCTCTTTGCTTCACATCTTCTACGTGGGAGGACTTAGAGGGCTGCTGCTCTCCTCTGCATGCCATAAGATACCTCCTCTCATATCCTGCTCTGAACAAGAGCTGGTTTTCTGCTCTGTCAATGAATTTTTTCATCACACTCCAGACCCAGCATGTCCTCGTCTCTTTTCCAGCCCTTTGAACACTCCTGTCCCACTGCTCAACCCTGCCATGCTTCTCGCTGGTTTAGATGTGAACGGATCTGTTCTCTGAGCATCACTGTAAGCATAAACATGAAGCAGCACAACTCCAGGACAAAACTGCTTTGCTACCAGTGGGATCTCCAAGCAGTATCATCTTTCTGTGAGTCACTTGCTGGGAAAGTAAGATGGGAACAGCTGTGCTGTTGCCTCAAGACTGATTCCTCCATACCCGCACCGCTTCACAGTCACAGAAATGTTTCTTCTCAAGAAGTATCTCGTTCTGACTTGTGCTAGCTACTAGTTGACTTCATTCATCACAGATTGTCTCTACTCTGTGAACTGGAGTGTTGCTACAGATGCATTTTGATTTGCTTTAAATTGAGTGGTAATGGTGGTTTTGTTATGCTTGTGGTGGTGCTGAACAGTGGTCTACCATCTGGTGGCAGGAACAGTGAGCATCATGGTAGATATCTGGGGGGAGGAAGTCTACTAACTAGCAAATGTAAACCTGGAACTACAATCCAAGAGGTGACAGGCCTTTCAATAGCATCATGCCCCTGAGGATTGAGTTCTAGGTGGACAGAAGTAGGATCCACCTTTCTGCAACCATGGAGAAAACAGCTGGGAGACAGCAGTCAGGCTGAGGGGGCTGGGAAGGGCTCACACGGTTTCCCTGTTATCCCAATCTGACTTCTGGGAACAAGGCAAACCTGGGAGAAGAGGCTGGGGACACCTTGATATAAGAAAAGCAGGGGGAGAAAAAAAATCAACTTGCCAGCAGACATCAGAGGATGAATTTAGGAAACGAAAATCCTGCCATTTGTTTCTTTGCCGTCTTTTGGTACCTTCTCCCCAGACAATAACCCAGCGCTTCATGCCCCACTCTCAGCAGTACCTGGGAAATGGTGGGCTTCAAACAGTGTTTGGCCCATCTGTGGGGCAGGGTCCAAAGGCTGCCACAGCTTTTGCCCCACTAGTCACCCACAGAGCCTTCTCTCCCTGCTAGCAGCAATAACCCCAACACTCAGCACATGCACTGCTTCCTCCAGGTCTACTTGAGTGGTTTAATTAGAAGTGAATTTAGTGCTGATGAGAAGCAGCTAATGACAAGGAGCAAGAATGAAATGCCCAGAAGAGCTATCCCCAGAAGCAGCATGGCTGGACAGGGGGTGAGCTGGGTGCAGCCGTGCCATGAGAGGTAACATGCCCCAGTGTCCCGTGGATAGGGCAGGTTCAAGTCCCCTCCTCTTCAGATAACAAAGATTAGCATGGTGGATCCCGGGCTGCTGACGAGTAGGATATAAGGCTGGGATGGTTTCTGTTTAGTTCATGTATTTGCTGTTTAATAGAAACTAGATAAAGGGCAAACACCCTTCCCGGAGAGAAAAATCACTGCTCCGTGTCAATGATTTTCTGTCACTTCTGGCCAAGATCCAGACCTGGCCTGGGGACCTCTGGGTGAAAAAGTCAGGTCTCTATTGACTTGTATTCTGGCAGTGCCAACACTGGCAAAATACAATTCTTCCCATCAGTTTGGGTTATGATTTATTGGCACAGGGGTTGAAATTCAATAAAATGAGCTTCTCCATCATCACCTTCCAGCAACTGTCTCAATCCTTTGATAATTTCACAAAGACAACCTGGGAAAAAAAACCAAACCCCAGGTTGTCAGATACATATGTCTGTGCAACCACATTTTGTAACTGGCTGTCAGGCCATGAAGCAACCACTCTCAAAGGGGGCTGCAGAAACAGCGACCATCCCAGGTGCAGAATGAACCCAGAGTCCACACTGGTGGCACAGCCAAGCCTCCATGAACTGAGTTGAGAGTCAGAATAAATGCAGGGGGCTGTCAAAAAAGTCAGTGCATCTCCCACAGAGGCCTTTAGGCAATAGCAGCACTGGGAGAAGAGAGAAATCAGCTCCTAAGAATTGGTTTGGATCACTTTTGAGAGTACTCTGGACATAAATTTAGTTATATTAATGAGTCACAGTGGTCACATAACCCGCCGTTCCATCATTTCTTCCTTTCTAATGGCCCCTCTTGGAGATCTAATCTCAGTAAAATGCTGGAGGAGCCTCTCAAATGGCTACATTTTACTGCTGTCAGTCTATCACCAGTTCCTCACGCCAAAAGGCCACAGGGGAATAATCTCTTACTTCAGAGATCAAAGTCCTGTATTAATGATCAGGATCTGCCACTCACCTCGAGTGCAGACCACCCAAGAAACCTTTTGCCTTTTCCCAGCCAAAAGCTGTGTTTGTTTACAGCAGCAGCATTAATCTGGTTGATGACTTCCCAGTACAGTCATTATTTATTATTTATTTAGCGCCCAAAATGCAACAGGTATTTCGGAGACATGACAGAGGCAGAGTCCTTTCCTTGAAAAGCCTCCAGGCGTAGTAGGAAAAAGGAGGTGTGTGGGGCTGAATGGACAAGCAGGTTGGGCTTGCAGGATAAAGCATTCAGTTGCTCCTCACTACTCATGCTCACAAAGCTACTTTATACAGCTTTCTACAGGCATGTAACACATGCAGTGAGGTGGTTCCTTTATTTGGATGTGAAATGGGAGACTGAAGGGACAAAAGAAGGAAGGGGCTACATGGACTCCAAAGAGAGCAAATAAGTGCAGAAGGGAAGCATAAGGAGCCTGAAGCCCCTTCCAAGCTCCCCTTAAGGCACTCGGCAATGTTAACAATGTCCAGTCTTCCTCTGGATCCAAGATTCCCCATGCAAAGCCAGAACCTGCCTGTCCTGCCTGCTGCACTTCACACTGGACTGGCTGATACTAAAATTTGCCTCATCCAGCTGCTGCAGAGCCATGTTATCTCCCCTCTTTCCCATGTCCCAGAGATAAAAGAGTGAGGAAAACCATCTAGAGAACTATTGAACAGCCTTCCCCAGTGAGCAATCTGTGCTTTTGGACTTCACAAAAAGAGGGTGTTTGGTTTAAAGCTCTCAAGCATTTTTCGTATTTATGTGTTGAAAAATGCTTCAGAAGAAACTAAAGAGTATTTTTATTTTACATGGGGTGGTGGTCTTCAATCTGTAGCTCAACAGACAACATACAAAGATTTAAGGTAAAGTAAGGTAAGAAAAGCAAGCTGCTTGTGACTGTAGGTTTACACCCTCTAGACATCATAACTCCACCAGCAAACATTTTAGATACCTGTGAACTGAAAACAGCTTCCACAGGTTACAGCATGAGATTTCCAGGCTCAGAGAAAAGCCACAGATGGAAAGGAGGTGGTGCCTTTGGGCAGCTCTGCTTTGCTCTGCAGTAAGACACAGCTCACCACTCCCAGGCTGCCTGCACATGGCCTGTGCCCCAGCACTGCCCAGGAAGGTTATGCTGTCACTAACAAAATCAATGGTTATGATTGTCTCTTAGGCAACTCTACCAACCATAGCGATCATCTGAACACTTTCAACGTTTACACGGATAGTCCAGGTAAATACAATCTCTGTAAGTGCTAAAAAGAAAAGGATCTGAATGCAAAAAGCCAGACTGGGCTTTACTGGCACCCAGGAGCATGCATCTGGAAGCCGCAAGATTAAATAACTCCAAAAATTGGTTTCTCTAGTGGAGATGGACAATATTTCTATTTTGGGTTTATTGTCAGCATTATAGGCCACATGCAATCTGCCCTGTGTTTGCTTGTGGTCTAGAGCTGTCTGTTAAAAACTATTTCAGAGAACAGTTTGCACGCTGAAGGCTTTGGTGCCTGCTAACTGAGAGCAGAGTCAGAAAAAAAGGGCTGAGAGAGG
Source organism: Megaceryle maxima (assembly GCA_024605025.1). Taxonomy (NCBI): domain Eukaryota; kingdom Metazoa; phylum Chordata; class Aves; order Coraciiformes; family Cerylidae; genus Megaceryle; species Megaceryle maxima. Next base: position 366,547 of record JANHGN010023202.1, on the reverse strand, counting down.
CCACCCAGCCTTGAACGTTTAAGAGCGAGAGAAAACATCATTAGGATGTGGACTGGCATGTTAGCAAAGGCTGGGAAAAAGGTGAGGGGAAACCTGAAGGGTTTCTAACAATGACCAGAATTATTATTGGGGTTTTTTTTTGCTAAGGTGGAAATCACCTCTTTGAGATGTTAACATAGTCCCTGCATATATCACTTCCCAGCAAGACTCCTATCAGAGCTGCATCTTCCAGATGAGAACCCGGGGAATAGGATATATTTGACACCAGGAGAATCTGCTTAACACAGCCACATTGCAGCTGGAGGCTGCTCTGCCTCTGGTCTGGGTGGACTGACTCTCCACAAAGCACAAATTCAGCACAAAAAGAGGCTGCTATACATGAACAGCAGCATGAGCTCATCCAGAGAAAGTGTTATTTCTGCTGGGATGAGGCAATGTGCATGGAAAGCCATCTGCTGGGAAGAAGCAATGTGCCTGGCCTCATGAGGACACTCCCTCCTGTTTGCCACTGTTCTCATCTCTCTGCTGGTCTGGTTTATGACGCCTGCCTTGCATTGGCCGCCACTCCACAGTAGCATCAAACCCCCATTGTTTCTAGCTCTGTCTAACATCCCTTATATATTCCCCACCGAATGAGTCTCCTTCCTTTGTTCAGGTGGACAAATATCTTCCAACTGGGCTGTCCTCCACCCCGCATACACCTGCCTCCCACCCTGCCCTCTCCACAGTCACCACAAGCAGCGTGTCCTGAATCAGGGGATGAGCCTCAGATCAGCAATGTAGAGACACCTCTGACCATGCTGTCACTCCTCTGCCTCTCAGCTTGCAGATGGAAAGAGGCAGAGGAGGAAGAATAAATGGAACAGAAAAGAAAGGCATTGCTTGCAGAAATTGTATTGCTTCTGCTCCGAACATTAAAGAAAACAACCCTCAGCACTCTCTTGGGGACCTATTCCAAGTCCATACACACAGACACGGACATTTCCTGGATAAAAGCTTCCCTGCCTGAGTTCATTTCAACTCTAACAAGACCCCTACTTAAGAGAAAGACTGAGCTAACAGAAGGCAACTGCGGGGCTTAATGGCTTTGGGAAGAGCAGGGGGATTGCTAATCCCTTGCCAGCGTGTGCTCTGCAGTCCTTCCTCCCAGCACACCATCCACTGCTCCTAGAGGACAGCTGGTCTCTGCATGGGAAGGTCCTCTCCAGTATGAGTGAAGGGAAGCTGTGGCCATGCGCATACACCTCAACCCTATGGAAGAGAAGTGTAACAAGCAGCAGTGGTAGCACTTAATGCAGGATACCATAATGCCAGATAACACTGAGTATTTAGCTCTCTTGCTCCAAGAGAGCACTGTGACCTTTCCTGTGTGCCTGGAGATATTTAGCACTGCACAGTTTGGGTAGAGAGGGTTTGTAGAAAGGGAAAACAACAAATAACAACAAAAATCCCCGTGGTCTACACTGACATAAGCACACACGTAAGGCAGAGGAGCAGCAAATGGATTTCACATCTTGATGCAAAGACTGCATTTAAATAACATACAGTACCACATTTCCCTCCTGGCTCCGCTACATTGCTCATTGAAAGAAATCCATATGGTTAACCTGTCAGGGAGAACGTGCCTCTGTGATTTTCACTGAGCTAATGGGAGCCAGCAACGTTACCTATATCTTGGAGGACAATGTTCCCACCCATCCCAATATTTGTCTAATAAAAGGTCAGCTCATTATATGGCATCTATTTGCAAAATTAAGAGCCTCTCTCCAGCAGCTAAATGCTTGCTTTAAATTTGGAATTACTGTAATTAAAGTTACATTGTGCTCGGATTGATGCCAATCACTGCAGAGCTCCAGGCACGACCTGCCGTTCCCAGCGCCATGCGCCTGGGCGTCCCACTCCATTAGCTCCAGGGAATTAGCTGTCATTAACGAAGAGATGCACACTCCTTCGTGTTGTCAAACCGCAATCAAGCGGGTCACAGGTGAAGAATAAATACTTTCAGAACAAGCCCAATTACACCATTTACATTTCATTACAGAACCTGTTTAATCCACTGATGGGCTCCCAAGTTCTTCTGCCTAATAAACAGCATTTCAGAGGAATTAATAGGCCCTGCAAAACATGCTAATTACACTCTTTTGCATTGCATTTGCAATATTGATTTTAAAGTTGCCACTTCCCCCTCCACCCTCCTTTCCCAGCCCCAAAGCCTTAACTTTCAGCAAAGTACACTCAGACCAACCTAATTACTGGTGAGTTTAGAAGCTAATGCATCTCTCTTGTCAAAGCTCAGTTCTGGCGAAGGCCAACACACAGGGAGGGATTTTCACATCCATAACTTGTGCAAGTTCCTCCAGACGACCACTGGAAACAGCTGCTGAATAGCAATTACAGGCAGAGAGCAGGCATCAGCAGAGAATTTGCCATAGCAACAAGCCTAGCTGGACCCGCTCCCCAAAGACGCCTCCTCCTCCCAAAGACCACAGCAGCGGAACGAGTACGATGACAACACAACCACTGCAATCTCATTTTGATTTGAAACCGAAGCTATTTGATGCTCTCCTGGGCACTGAACTGTTTAAAAAACAAAAGGAAAGTTTATTTCAAATTGCGGGCCTCAGCTAAACCATTCGGAAGAGAGGAACAAATCAGACACGCTCGTGAAACACACCGTCTGGCTATTTATTCACCCTGGCTATTTTGCCCAGCTCCTGCCACCGGCTTTCTGTTCTTTTCTCCTCAACGTGCTCACTCTGCCCTCCCCTCCACTTCTCTGTAAACCATCTTCTTTATTCAGAAGGTTTCTTTTTCAACATCTGACTTTCTGCATTGGCTTGGTGGTTGTCACCATCGTGGTTTTAGCCAAAGCTTACTGACAGCTACAAACACTGAGAGGAGGAGATGGAGAGAAGAGCAGCCCTGCTTGCTGTGTTCTTCACAGCACCTGCGGATTGTTTAAACAGAGCCAGCAACAAAGGACAACAACTTGCTGCATTTAATTACTTTGCTAATAACAAAGCAAAGAAGAAAAGCCAAAGAAAGGCACTCCTGGGCTATCAGAAGATGGTGAGATAAAGAGCAGACATAAGCTGAAGTGACAAGGGGGAAAGGAGACACCCTCATGTCTGGGGGGACCTGCAATACAAATGTGAGGCAGCAGAAGGGAGCTCGCAGAAAACGAGAGGTTGTCCCAGATAGCTGTTCTGTGAAATGGGACATGGCCTCGAGAAATGCAATAGATAGGGCTGGTGTCTTCTCCTGCCTCTCAGAAAGCTTTCCCCAGCAGGAACAGAGGTTTTTAAGAGAATGGGCATGGAAGCAGATACTGCAAAAATGGACATAAGGAGCATTCAAAGTTTAATAAAGACAACACACACTGCTCAGCTGTATTGTCTCTTTGCTAGGTATTTGGGCAGATGAAAGAGGCCATGTCCCCAGCTGCACCGAAGAACAGCACAAGCACAACCCATGGCCAAGGATTCAATCTCCTATGTATCTAGTTTACGTGAATGCTCATCCAGGAGCAAGTTATTGCACCAGTCAAAACCATTTGTGTTAGCCCAATCATCCGTGCAAACTTCTTTCTGAAGTCAAGGCCAGGTGCTCCTCAGTGCCCCAGGTAACCCCCAGGTTCAGTGACCTTCCACCGTCTGGTCAAAGAAATGGTCCATGCCTCATACAGTCTTTGTACAGCATGAGAAGCCTCCACCCCTCCATGCCCACACTTCTCTCCTCGCCTTTAATGAGAGCATCTGGCAGGCAGGAGGCAGCTGTGGTAGCAACACATGCAATAGGCATCCAGGACATGGAGGAAGGTTGGCTGCCATCTTGTACCATTTTATAACAGAATTATCATGTGTATGGGATTTCTTTTACCACTTAGAGACTCTGGAGGGATTTACAAACTTAAAATGCTATAAATAATACCCTGGGATCTCTTTCCCCTCATGAACACCAAACTGGATTAGCTAGTAATTGCCTGGAAAACACTCTGAGGTATCACTTACGCTACTAATCATGCAGCCCGTTTAAAATCGCCTACCAGTGCTAGCACAGCCTGGAAAGGAGATATAAATACCAACCACATTTTTGTTAAAACGTGAAAGAGTGGGGAACTTTCAATAGGTACATTGTAATTACATTAATATTTGTCAAGAATTACACTTAATCTCATAAAAATGCCACAAGAAATCAAAACATACAAGCAGTTCTATGTGTCTTCCTCAGGGCAGGCCCTTAGGCAATGCAACATCTCTTGGCAGCACACTAAGCCCACGGCTGCCTCAGACAAGGGTGCTTTTTAATGCAAAACCTTCTGACAAACCTTTACTTCAGGTTTTCCAAAGCAGGGCTAATGCAGCCTAGCCCTGCATAGTTTGCAACAGCAGAAAAGATCACAGTACAAGCAGAGTTTGCAACAGAACAGCTAAGACCAATTTAAAGTGATAGAAAAACAAATTGGGAAAAAGATATACTCAACTATTTGAAGCTTAGCTCTTCTTAATCATCCATAGAAAGCAACAGCTCACTCTTGCCATCTCATTGCACAGGTAAGATTAAAGACAGGCGGGAGATTTTTACCCCGTAGTTACAATGTTTAATGTTTCTAAACAGACATATAGTTTGAAAGCACTATTACAGGAAAAAGAAAAGTTGTTGCTTCATATTCTCAACCCACTATTTTCCCTGGGCATTGAGCCAGCGACTGAAGAATGAGGCAAGCTGCTATTTAAAGAGGTATCTTGAATTGCAAGGTTCAGTAATGAACATGACTTGTTACAGTCCTCTCTGCTAAAATCAGGGGCAAATGGAAAAGGCATGGATGAGTGCCCTACAGAGCACTCCATCCTCAGTCAAACTCAGAGGAGGAAGACTGGTGATACACTTCTGACAACTGTCTCTCCATCCCAGTTTCCCTAGTGGCATGAGAACAAACTTTACTCCTTCACTGCCAGCAAGGCTCTGCACAAGTTGCCTCTCCTGTCTGTTGCTGTCAAGGAAGATGCAAGATTATTCCACTGGATTCAAGGAGCAAGGCACATCAGCTTTCACGTTTTATATGAGCTACGAGGCTATATAAAGCCACCAATCTCATCATTGTGACATAACACATATCCTACAGGGGATCATGCTGGGAAAAGAAAAGGTGTGAGCTTCCATGAAAACAATCTTCCTTCCACATTAGTTGCTGCAATACTCCTGGACTCCTGCCAGAGCTGGGATCCCACATGTGTGCCGGCTCCTTGCTAGGAGACATGGGAAATAAGTTGGAAGAAGTTCCTACAAAATGAACTTAAGGTCTGCCTGGGCATGGTGGGTCGCTCTCAGCTCCTGCCATAGCTCATCATGCTCCAATATAATTTAAATAGTTCACTGTGGGAAATAAGAGGAGAACAAAGTCCATAGGTTTTGTTTCCTGCTTAGCATCAGAAACACCAGTGAGTTGATGCTGTAAAACCTCTCAGAAACAAGTCCAGTGTGGGCTCTTGCATCCAGGGCTTCCTGCTATTATAAACTGTGCAAACCAGCATGCTGTGTCCTGCCCATAAGGCAGACAGACAACAGACTGTGGTCTAATTAGAAAAGACATGCTTCCCACAGTCTCTGTAAAGCTGCCTCAGCCTGCAACTAAGGACAAATAAATAACGGTCAGGGCTAATAAGCCCAGAATCACAGAGGAGGAAAAAACACAAATTGGATCTACTCAGATCTTATTTATGTGATCACGAAGAACGTGTGATAATAACTGTGAAGACAAACAAAACCAGCTACGGTTGAGCCAGCTCCTTTTCAGCAGACTCAGACATGCTCCACCTCAACAGACCGTGCCAATCCCTCAGCATTTTTCTGCATTTCCAAACTAATAAGAGGCAAAAAATGGCCAGAGGCAATTACTTGGAGCATTTGAGTAGTGCAAGAGAACCTTCTCCATTTCGATGTGCTAGAGCACTGTACGAGGAGACAACTGGCATGGGGAGCTGGACAGAACAACCCAGCAATGGTGAAAATGGTGAGGCTGGCACACACCACTAGGGACAGGCATATTTATGATGTTCTTGGGGTGAAGGTGTTATAGGGATGATGTCCAGAAGTTTTCTGTGCATTATCTGCATGGATCACAGCCAGTCATTACACAAATCCTCAATCTAGAGCCCTCCAACTTTGCATCCCCTCTCCCTGTAATCCTACAGAGAGGGGTCCACCAACTCCAGACACTCTTTGGACGTTTCCAGAAGAGCTGGTTGTGTTGCTGGCAACCTACACCATACAATTGTACCAAGCGAGTTCCACAGCCTATTACTGTGGGTAGAGAAAAATGTAAGAATCTACGTTATGTAGAGAGGAATAATTCCAAGTGACAGTTTCCAACCAAAAAAAAACCGAAGAACAAGTTGGATTTATCCAAAATGCCTCAGTTCTGTCCCTCTGTTCCTTCCTCAACTACCGAATGACTGTTCAGGCATCTGTTCAGAATTAATTTTCATTATCTATTTTGCCTTTTTGCTCACAAAGCTGAGGCTGGGCCTGTCCCTTGGACATCTGCAGGGCACCGGACCAGTTCACTCCCGCCAGGAACCTGTCCCTGCCAAGTGACAAGGCAGCATCCACTGGGACAAAACAGTGCCAGCTCCCACCTGTCAGTAGTACTAGGTGCTAAGTGTCACTCCTTGGGTGCAACCACACACTTGACAGAAACATTGATGTTGCCAATGCTCTCTTCTACTCAGTGAAAACAGGGGCTGGACTCAAGACCAGGAGGCTGCTTAGAGCTTTTCCCACAAGGACAGTGCCAGTATGAGCCACCATATGGGATGAGACATGAAGCAACTTTGCCTTAGCCTCCTGATTGAACAGGACTAATCAGGCTGAACTTGGGGCCCATCTGCTGACTGCTCTGATCATAGGCTATGAAACCAAGAAACTTTACCCATGAGCTGGCAGGACTATGGCCACATACGGTGGGGAGGGAGCACCATCGACACATTCACCTGCTCCTTGGTCCCTTCAACGCTGCTCTGAAGGAAACCACTTCCATTCTGTCCTGCAGAGATCAGTCTCTGGAAACAGCAAGGCAATGCTGTGCGTTGCTGCTGCCTCAGATTACTCATCAGACTGGAATATGCATCACTTGAATCAGAAATGTACTTACTTATTCTAAAAGAAACATCTCCACATTGGAGACTTTGAAAGATTCAGTCCTCACAAGGTGCTGCTCAGCTCCCAGGGACCTGCTCAGTGTTTGAAAAAGCAGCAACCTCAATGGAAGGCTGTAGAGCCCTGGCTGAGCAGAGGTCAGTGAGAGAACTCCAGGTCATAGAGACAGCTTCACTCTGCCTCAGCTGCTTCTGCTTTTGAGGAACACAGCCAAGAGGAGTTGGTCCCAGACGAAGAGGAATGTGACCTCAAGAGACACGATCCCTGTTAACATGCCCTTCATTTTACCCTCAGGGCAGGCTCAGCACCACATCATGGGCTTCAACCCCTTCAGCTTCTGTCCGCTCCAAGTTGTGGGTGCATCAAAGCACTAGCCAGAAGCCTGGAAGCTCAGAACGTAGAGATCCACCACAGAGAAGGTGCAAGATGCACCAAGGTAGCAGATTACAGCAAAAGCCTTGACCTAGACTTTGGGTAACTGCAGCTTAGTCTCCATGACTTCTTTGCATCCTTGCCCTATGCTGAGACAGCTGGTTAGGGTGCCTGTCCATGACAGGTATGTTCACTACTTTCTGCAAACAGCTTATCTGCAGAGAACTGGACTAGACTCAAACTCATTTCATGTGGGTCACTGACCAAGAAGGCGTAATGACTTCTCATCTTTTATCTGCGCAGTCTGGATCCAAACCACTGATCTACAGAACCACTGAAACTGCCTAGTTTCACCCCATCTCCTCAGTTAAAGGACATCTCCTTCTCAACAACACCGCCCTAGTGACTGTCAGAACCAGCAGAGCTATTTCTCTGCAATGGCTAGAGGAGGATTCCCCTTTCATAGGCTCAGCTATAGAGGAAAATCTCAGTACCTGCCCATGTGAGTCAGCTATTCCCCTGAATCCTGACCACCTTGTCTGCAGGAGCTGGCTGGGAAAGGCAAAACCAGAAAGACAAAAAGGGTTGCATCCTAAATAAAAACATGTCTAAACACTTGCAATAAAAAAAAAAAAAAAAAAAAAAAGAAGAGGGAAAACCCACATTTAGCTTTGTAAGGCAATAACGAGCACAGCAATACGCAGCTTCAAGGCTACACAGCCAGGTCAGAAAACCCTCCAGAGAGAAGGAACTAGGCCACAAAACTCTGATATTAGCTGCTGGAATCTGCCTGCATTATCCAAAATCTGTGGGTGAGGCCCCTCTAATGGCTGAGCTGGCTGCCCTCCTTCGCACAGCTAGTTACATGCTGATGGGCTGTGGGAAGCAGTGCCAAATTCTGAGAGAAAAAAAAAGACATGACCAGGACGCCAGGCACTGCAGGCGATGCCTCCACCTTCCTGGAGCCAACAGATCGCCCCAGGTCTGTGTGAGAGGCACCCACTGATCTAACAGCCAGTATCAGGGAGAGGATCCCCACGCTCTGTTGTGCAGAATCTGGAAGTCTGGAGAGCAGCAATCCACAGTTTGATCTCTCTTGGATCCACTGCTGCCCGTGGTACAAGTGCTAGCTGCTGGCCTATTTATCTCTGCCTCTAACCCCTGTGTGGTACAACTCCAGTGTAGCGAGAGATGGCTCTGGCAGACACTGTTATGGCAGAAAACTCTTCGAGATTATTTGTCCCTACTGTCCTCAAGGGAAAAAATTTCAGTATTATGGGCAATATCACTGCTGAAGAGAACATTCAAAAACTTGGAAAATGCATCATTTTATCAACAGAAGCAAGGTCATCCCAACCTGGAAATGACTACATTCAATATTACCATCTCCCTTTCTGTAAGCAGGGTTTGAACCTCTCAGTAACCATCCATTCCCCAGAGAAACATCTTCCAGTAACTTTGATGTGAATTAATTAGGTTTGCGGAGCTAGTAAGTGCCATCTGCCTGCCACAACGCTGCCGGAGACTCCACGGATGGGGAGAGGATGGGCCGTCTCTTCTCACACCACCTGCTGCACCAGTGCCTGCTCCTGCATCCTCCACGAGCCCCAGCAAAGGCTGACAAAGCAATTGGCAAAGGGAAACATTCAGCAGGGCACAACAGTGAAGACAGAAATGCCTCCTTTCTGACAAATGCAACTCTCTCATTCGAGCCCTCATTTATTCTCATTTCCAGGAACTCTGTTTCTACTATTCCAGCCCTAAGCTTCTGCATACAGTGTTTTAATGAGGTTCATTCCACTGATGTAAAGGGCACATCGACCACACTGCTCCATTTATTTCTACCTGAAGCATCCAAGATCTGCTTCTCAAAGAGTTTGGAAAGATAAGATCTATTAAAAGCCCAGCCCCAACTGGTAAACAAAGTCCATTTCTGGACCGGCTCTGGCAATCCAATCAGCGAAGGCATTTAAGGACAGGACGTACAATATTGGAAAATAAAATTGCTTTGAAAAAAATCCTCCTTGCTTATTTACCAGATAACGACAGAAGAGTCAATGCCAAGCACAGCCAATCTGTCCTAGGGTGTTCAGAGACAGTCTTTATGCCGAGGCATCCCTTTTTTCCTCCTCATCTGCTTAAACACATCCCACCCATCGGTCTCTACCCTCACCTGGGCCTGGGAACACTTCCAGAGGCTCCTTCTCCAGCAGTGCAGAGGCAGTAAAATTCCCAACACTGCACTGTCAGATAAACTGGTGCTTTGGTTTTGTTTCTCATTATAAAATATTCTGAATTCTGCCCTTCTCTCACCGGAGGTAAGGATATTTTGATGAGTTATCTTCCTCTTATAAATATTTGCTGTTGGAAACCATTTGCAGCATAGAACTTGTCTAAGGAAAGAGAGAGCAGCTGATGCTCTGTTGTATTTGGGACTGTTTCTTGTACCATCCATGGTCCTTCCCTACTCTTTGTACAGATACTTTTAAGAAAGATCAGCTGCTGTTCTGCAAACAGAAATCTACAGATAAAAAAGAAGAAAGGCAAGCCAACTCAGCAAGCTAAACTCAGAGAGTTAAGCCTAAGTTTGTAAAATCTAGACGCAGTTCCTTACTGTGCCAGACTCCCAACATGACACTCCTGCCCATCTTACAAGGGATTATCAACCTTCCCTGACAAGAGTACAGCCACACACACCCACTAACAGACCCGAGAAAAACCTTGAGAGGGTTTTTCACCAGCGAAGTCTGAAGGAGCACTGTTAGCAGCAGCCTTTGGCTGCTCCGCTCTTTTACGGACCATCATCTAATCCCACCTCACCCTCTGCCCCATCCCTTCCTGCCATGAACTTCCAGATAATAACTGAAAAATGTGACAAACCTAACTTTAATCATGTTCTAACCCGGGTTGGTATCATTAATCTCGCAGCCACTGATGGGTAATTTAATTAGGGTGCATTTGTAATGAATTACAATCATCATTTAGCGCTATTGTTCCCAACATGAGCAGAGGGGAGTCAGAAAACTGGCACAGTTGATCTTCTTAATTACACTCACACACTACACAAGCCACCCCCAGCCCCAGCTTTTCACTGCTGGTTTTACAGATAAAGGAACATGAGCACCAGGGACCCCCCCCCACTGAGGCTGGCAAACATCTCCGTGCATCCTCCCCACCAGCAATCAGTGACCATGGGTCTGCAAAACAGGACCTTTGATGAAAGAGGTGCCAAACTCTAAGCAAGGAGAAGGATAGAAAGTGGCCACCTTAGCTCTCTTTCTCACCACCTATGAACATTTAATACAGATGTTAAGGTACAGCCAGATGCCCAACAAGAGTAAATGGGCATATTGTAAGTCCAGAAGTATCCCAGCTACAGGGTCAGATTTATCAAAACGCTCATTTGATGATGGCTGTATGGTCCCACTGGAGCTACAGGCACACAAAAGGCTGCAGTCACTAACAACATTCTAAAGGATGGAGAAAAATTTGCCCCAGAGTTTTAAATCCATCTCTACAAGACAGTATCAGAAATTTCCAGCCAACGTTTGTCTCCGGTCAGCTCCTTCGCTGCTCCGTGCGGGATGCGCGGCAGCGAGCGCATGTATTTATTTCAGACGTGACTTCAGTCTGCAAAATAGGAGCAATCTGTTGATGTGGCTGAGAGCCAACCCATCTCCTCCCTATCTCCGTGCAGAATATACAGACTCCACCACAGACGTTGTGTCGTGCATCCCACTTCTAATGGCCAGGCCAGCCTGCTTTTGAACTAAACCGCCCGAGGAGCTGCTCAACTTTTTTCATCTTAGTAAGGCATTTTATATAAAATGTAACAGCTCTTAAGCATAGGACCAAAGGAGAGTAAGCCTTATATATCACCTCCAAGAGGGTGGTCAGAACCCCCCTCTGGGTGTTTTGGACACAGGTCTCCACTGAGAAGAACATTTGGGTTCCAGACCTCAGCATAAGCAGAAGGAACTGCTTCACCCCAGCTGGGACACCCCAGTTCTGGTACATGCCTATAAGGAGGCAGAAGCAGGTCAGATCTTTAAGAGAATGAGTTCCCACAGTCTGGGTCGGAGTCCTAAAGGCAACATGACCTTGTCTCTCCTGTCTGCAAACACGTTCAGCTGAGACTCCACAGCAACTCCATCTGAATTGGCTAAAAGTGCCCCAGAATTCTTTTTCCCAGAGATCACGAAGGACTCCTTCCTACGTGTGTGGAATTTGCCTTCAAATCAGAGGATTCGTGGGCAAGGCAAAACACTGGGTTTTGGCAAACCTCTTTTCTAGACAAATGCTTGAAAAGGAGCTTATCAATTTGGACTGTCAAGCCATGCCCCCGTGCCAGAAAAATGAGCAAGGAAAAATTATTAAATGCATGTGCAAACCCTCTGTGTCAGTGTAATATGGTAAGGGAAATAATTTGGCGTGGCTCAGGGCAGAAGATAACTGTGCCTCTGTGATTTGGTAGTGCTCTTTCCAAGAGTTGACAAAACGGTTGGATAAAGTACTGGACAGTAGCAAACAGAAAACAGGGAATAGCCTGGAATATACAATAATGCAATTTTTTTTAATTGGTGGCTTATACTTATCTGAAATATTGTGCACTTTATTTAAGATAAGCCCAGGAGAGCACTGAAAAGCACTGGAGAGAGGAAAGAAAGAGCCTTTCATAAAAACCCCCAGAAATTCTAAGAAAATTGTACGAAGGGACAAAAACAAGAGACTCATAAAAGAGGTCTATAAAACACTGAGATTGTAATAAAGGAAGAAAGAGCACTGCTCTTTGCTCTGGAAAAGGAGAACAGGAGAGAACTCAACTGAAAAAAAAAAAAATTTAAAGGCTTTAATTTTCATGCAACACATGTGTTAATTAACCTGTGCAACCACTGCTGTAAGGGAGCAGAAGCACAGAATTTAATGAAAATTAGAGCAGACAACAACATCCCATTTTCTAAATGGATTTCTGCCATTTCCATTTTGCTTTTGAGAGTGGGATGCGGTCAAGAGAAACCTTCTAATCACATTATTAACAATGCAGTAACTGATCACCATTTCATTATGATTTCCTAAGTCGAGTATAACTTCTGCAGCAGCACGTACAGCTGGTAGCTCAGGTGGTGAAAAGCTGCTGAGCTACTCTTTTCTGGGGAAGGTCTTGCCCACTCTGCCCCTGTTCTGCTTTAAGGGCAGGGCAGAACCAGGCTGGTTGTCCCATCCCTGTCTTTGCCACTGCCATGCACAAAGTGCTGCTGGAGGTTGGGAAGGAGCGCAGTGGGGAGAGGTGTAAATGCATCACCAGTTTACTTCATAAACCCCTTCCCGTCATATTGCACCCAAAGACTGGGACACTGCCAAGACAGAAAGACACTGTAACTTAATACAAAGTTTCAGGCAGACTTGTTACCTGCTCCCATTCCCTGCCATTATAAAAGCTGAAAAATACAAGGGAAAAAAATGCTATTTATTGTTGGGTTGCTGGCCAAATGCAGAGTCAGCATTTTTGATATGTACAATCAGCACTTCTTTGTCAGTCACTTTTCTCCACCTGCTTTCACGTAGCGAGTGAAAAGGATAAAATACCTTTTTCCTAGAGAAATGATTGTAAAGCCACTTCAAATTAGAGGAGGGATGCAGGTGCAGGTGCAGCTCTCAGCTGCCACACTCAAAGATGATGGTGTTACAGGCTGGCAGTGTCACTCTTCGGCTGCAGAACCTCTACCGCAGCAGCTCTCAGCCCCACAACTTTCCTCCACTCTCAACTTCGTGAAATCCTGACTTCTGAGAGCTGTCATCACTCAATCCTTCTTCCTGCTAGAACTGATATATTGCAGGGATGCACTGGGAAAAGCACAGAATACTCATGAGATGTGCTATCCCAAGAGTAATTTTCCCTTTGTAAATAAATTTTGGCCACCACCCAGTCTGGGTGGGATGACTGGGAAGCAGCTGATATTTGAAATCTCAACCACAGCATGAAAATAGTCTTTAATGAACTGTGTGTCTGAGGAGAAAAGAATTGGCTGCAAAATAACAAGTGATAACCATTGGAAAAATAAGCGAAGCATATGCAGGAAGAAACTCCATTAGAGTGCCAGCCATGCAATTAAAGATGGATGTGGTAAACTCGTGTGCGAGCAGTTCACGGTGCTGCTGTGACCCACAGCCCCATTAGTTCTGGAGCAAGGGTAAGCTGATTAGCTCTGGAGAAGGATGATGGCAGAACTCATCAGCTAAGCTTGTTAGCTGCCACACAAAGTTGGTGTACCTTGGAAGCTTTGCAAAGTGATTAGCTCGGGGTGGGAGGAGGCAGCAGAGCCTGCTACAGTAGATGAATAACCCAAAGCAGTCACTGCGTGGGCATGAGCTCCAAGTACAGATTGGCTGCCTGGGCTCCGGCTGCCTGACAAAGCTGGGAAGGGGGGTCTGCTTTGGCTGGGGTGCGGGGGGAAAAGACACCCATTCCAGATCACAGCACGTCTGAAGCTTGCCAATCCTGTGTCTTGGTCACAGCCAAGGTTTGCAGCCTTCTTCACAATGGAACTAAGCTCTCATGGTCTGGAAGTCCCTCCAAAATCCCTGCCTGCCATTGCTGAGTGAGCTGTGATCCATGAAAGGCTGAGGAGGCAGGTGCTGTCCTTTTGCCAGCCCAGGACAAATGCCACCAACTCCCCGAAAGACCTACTGACGAAGTTTATTTTAAATGCAAACCAGAGAAGACTAATTCAGCCCAATGAAAAATGACTATTTTCTTCCATCTCTCTTCAGTCTGCACAGTGATGCCCTGCAGTCACTCAAGAACAACAACTTTCTCATTTGGGAAACAATTCCCAATAAGACATGGCTCTAAACGTCTGTCCTCCTTCTGTGGTGGGACCCTGCTTCAGCCATCCAGCTGGGGATCTGACCAATACTTTGTGCATTTTTGTACAGCAAGGTAACCATTTTGTCCCATCTTAAAAGGGTTCAAACAGCTTGTTACAAGCTGCTTCAGCCCTCCAAAAACTGCAGAAACCTGCCTCCCCTCAAACTGCCTGCCCACAAGCTGAGCAAAAATACCCAAAAGAGCCTTGGTCTTTCTGCCACTTCACTATGGCTGAATTCTTGTACATGTAACTTTGTTTGCTAGTTGGGGTTTTTTTCATTTTTTTTTTTTTTCCATTAAAAAAAGACTGGGAAAATAATATTAAATATTAAAAACCCAATGAAAATAAATATTAAAAAAGCTTTAATCACAAACCCACAGATGATTTAGGCTACATGTGGCTATAAGAGTGTAGGAAATGTCTGCAGTGGTATAGAAAGTTAATTCTCTAGGTACAATTGAAGAGGGAAAAATACGTGCTTTAACTTGACACTTTTCAATTTTGAAGTGCCTACCTGCAAAATTTCATTGTGAATGCATGGGAGATGTCTTATGCATTCATTAAGACTGTTTGGTTAATCTGCTTTTATATAAAACTAAAACAGATTCATAAACTTCTCCCAACTGCCCCAGCATTGCCTGCCAGCATTCTTCCCTTTCTGACAAGCTTTGTAAGACTTGATTAAAAACTTTTCTTAAATTTCCATATCCTGAAGTCAAGGTAGTAGATGACAATCTTTGTTTTTGTTTCAAAAGAAAGAAACTTCACAGTTGCAGAGAAAACATGATGCAAGTATAACCGACAGCTCAAAACCAGATGGCAAATAAAATTATCTCAAAGCATATTGTTATTTTTACATTGCATTTACAACTTTCAACACTCATATTTGGCAATACTGCTGTCCCTCGTTTTATGTAGGTTAAAAGTGAGAAGCAGCTGTCTGCTCACTTCAAAGTCAAGTATTTACCCCCAGGTAGGATCTATTTATGTGCATTTAATCCAACTATTTATAGTCATGTGAAAACAGAAGGTTTTTATGAAAAGTGCTGGCACAGACTTGACTATATCAGCGTTGGTAACACCTCCTCTCTGTTCCCACTGGACCTTCTAATTCGATAGCTCCTTTGGTAAAGATGAGCTGGAATGTTGGGGACCTGTGATATCAACATTTCTTTGAGCAACGCCTCTACTTCCCCAGTTGCTTTTCTGCTGCTTGTAGTGATAATCTTCCAGTCATGCAGCGAGGCACCAAGGCACTTATTACTTTTATTAGATAGGCTACTAGGGCTTTGGGAAGTATTAATAGTCCATCAGAGGAAACACTGACACCAATCTCCAAGTACTCGAGGCAGAACATTTCTGTGCGACGTGGATGGTGATGAGCGCAGGACAAATGCATAGCCAGATGAGATAGAGTGTCACCCACAGACATAATCTCCCTTCATCCCATGAATTTATTCTCCCTACTGTCCTTTCTAAGAAACATGACAGTCACACAGCGAGATTTCTAAAATGAGATATACACCCCAGTCTCTTAGCAAAGCAGCAGTAGGAGCAAGAAAAACAATTCGTTCCTAGAAGCTGATATTCATCACTCCTTGCCCTATTTGCTGCTCCTACCACAGCAAACGGGACCATTCTCATTCCCAAGCTTGACTGCACAAAGATCCATTAGATAAAAAAAATATCTAAATGAGAA
Organism: Megaceryle maxima; assembly: GCA_024605025.1. Lineage (NCBI taxonomy): Eukaryota > Metazoa > Chordata > Aves > Coraciiformes > Cerylidae > Megaceryle > Megaceryle maxima. Next base: position 350,449 of record JANHGN010023202.1, on the reverse strand, counting down.
ATGCAGCAAAAAGAAATGAGTTTAGACAGCTCCTCCTCTCTGATCTTGACTATAATAATTATGTCTATGTCGTGTGAATTCATGGCTGTGCATCCTCAGCGTAGCTCATTTTACCCACTAACTTCAAAATCCTCTTCCAGCTGTTCCTCTCTCTCCTCACCACCTTTCCAGGTGTCCAAAAGTTCACTCATTTCTCTTTACCATCAAAGCTTTCCATTACAAGGCCAGTGCTCCTCAGCGGCCACAGACACACTTTGCTCTGCTAAGGAAGGTTTGCAGCTTTGAAGACCAGAAGACAGTTTCACCCTCGAGCCTTCCCATGCTTTTCCACATGCTACCCTTCCAGCCTGGAAGAGCCTTTTGGGAGCAATCCATGCAGACATTAACACATCCTTCTTTCAGATCTTTCCAGACGCCCTCCTGCAGAGAGAGCTACAAAACTCTGGCAGGCAATCAAGACAGGCAGGTGACAAGCCGGCTCTGTCCCTCTTCCTCTTGCTGGCTGCCAGGTTCCTGCTGTGCCCTTCGACCTGCCTGTACTGTCAATTAACAAACCAAATGAACCAACAACCACAAGTGTAAACTCATGACACCGTGCCAACCACCATCTAGTCCATTTGCTCATGTGCTGTTCCTTCCACACCCCTTTGATTCTCCTTCAGTTTTTCTTTAAGACTGTGAGCTTTCTGGATAAAGTACCTATCTCCATTTATTGTTCATAGAAGAGCCAGTATTAATGTGCTTAATAATAGCAGCTAACCTTTGACTGCTAAAGTATTAGCAAAGCCACCTGTAAAGCTGTGTCATATTTAGTGAGTTGTCAGAGCAGCAGCATCATTAAGAAGCACAAGCACACAAGTGATGTATGGAAAACACTGCCAGAGATACAATCAATAGGTTGGTGGGTGATTTATTCCAAAACTGATGGAAGCGTAAGGCCTGGCAGTGAGAACTGCTGAAAGCAGGGAAGCAAGGCAGGTTAACACTCTCTATACCGTAACAGTCCTACCACCGGGTTTGCAGTAGCTAGTTCTGGTGAAAGCCATACATGTGGGTTTGAAACAAAAATGACTCCCACAGTCCGTGAACTTTCACTGACATACTACTGTCCACTTCGTTACCCACCACTTGTACCAAAGTTTCTCCTCTGTTATCCCTAATTCTCTCTTCAGCTTTTTACTGAGATCAGTGCTTTTATGAGTACCCTCACTCACTCTCCTAATGATTTCTGCTTAGATTTGCAAGCTCTTTTATTCCTTCTCTTCTCGTTTCACATCAGAGGAACATCAAGACTTTTGCTGCCTAGTGTTAGCTTTGTATCTGTACATGATGTTCTCACTGTGCTCACTGGGACCTGCAAGCTTTATAATTAGGGCCAGGATTCAAGCAGCACCAAGCACACTTACAAAGATTTTCTTCAAAACCAAAAGGAAACTTCCCCTCCCCTTCCCAGCACAGGCCTCCCTCCTACCACAGCTCTGCAGGCTAAAGATGATGACAGCTAAAGAAAAAAAGCAATCGCCCTCCCCTGCCCAGCACAGCAAACCCAGCTTGCTCTCCATGGGCAGCAATGCACCAGCCAAGGCACAGTTCCAGTCTGCAAGCAACAGAGCTCTTTCTGGGTGTTGCATTAACCAATCTCTTTGTAGACACCCAGGGATTGCAGCAGCATCTCCCCCTACAGAGTGAAGAGACCCGCAGGACTTGTGCTCTGGAACACTGATTCCCTCCTGCACAGCCACGTCAGCTGCTCTGCGCACACCGGCTTGACCCAGCGAGCCCCGAGCTCGTGCCCCACCAGCAATTCCCTCCAGCCCGTTCAGCAGCTCCCATGGTGGGAAGATGGGACCTGTTGATTTCTGCAGTTTTGTGTAAGTGCGAATTGATGAGATACTTCAGGAAGCTAATATTAATTCCTGGAATAATGCGTCAGGGCTGCCTGGCTGATTACCCCTCATTCCTGTCTGCTTACAAACAATGATTACAGTCTAATCTCAGCACTCTTGGAGGAGCTGTGGAAAGTACCCTTCATCTAGTGTAATTACGTTCCAGCTCCCTCGGAGCTGAGGCTCTTATTCACTCCCAGCATTATCTGCAGACTAATCTAGTCGGCTGGAATGGAGGTAAAAATTACTCCAAGGAGCTGTAGTAAGCTCTTGGTCTGGCTCCAGAGCCAAGTTAAAGAAACCAAATTGTTTTGTGGTGGTCAGGAAAAGGCATAAGATGAAGGAGAGATGGATCCAGCATATGGCAAACGTGAGTGTTTGCTGGCACCACTGACGGCCAGGGTTACTTTAATATAACTCAGTGAATCTTGTTTTCTGCAGAGATGCTCAGCCTGCTGTGCTTCCTTCAGCCTCCAGTGTGCTTCCACCCATTTCCAGCAGGATGGATACACAGCAGACATCTCTGCAAGCTCTTTTAAAAGAAAAGATAGAAGAGGAAACAGCCTCAAGTTGTGCCAGGTGGGATTTAGGTTGGACATTATGGAAAAATTTCTTCACCAAAAGGGTTATCAAGGCCTGGATCAAGGCAGTGGTGGAGTCCCCATCTCTGGAGGGGTTTCAAAGCCATGGAGATATGGTGCCGAGGGACATGTTTTAGTGGTGACCTGGCAGTGCTGGGTTAACAGTTGGACTCGATGATCTTAAAGGTGTCTCTAAACCAAAACAATTCTGGGATTCTAGACAGCCTTTTCCCAATGGGATCTGGTCATACAGTCTCTGCAAGTTGCTCCTCCACACTTCAGCGAGACCTCAAACAGTACTACAAGACAGTAAATGTCAAAACATCACCAGCCTTTTGAATGTGAGGGGAAGGCTTAGCTGTTTCCAGAACTTTTGTTCTAAATACCAAAGTCAAGTACAGTATATGCCTGATTTAATCCTGCAAAGGCTTCCAGGCAACTTCATTTTGCCTAAAAACCACTTCTGGGTAACTGTGTGCGTCAACACCCTCTAAATCCATTTTCTGATTATGTTATTTTCTCCAAGACCTTCAAATTATAATGTTGTAACTCTGTTTCCCTTCAACGTAACTACATTCTAGAAGGACATCAACATTTCCTCCCTCTCCTGTTAAAAACACCCAGCTTTATACCACCTCCTTGCTCAGACAAGACTACAGTCCTCTGCTCAGCCACAGGAAAGTCATCTCCATTTGAGGCCAAAACCAGGATCCTTTGCTGCCTTTCCTTGCTGGTGACAGGGAGGTGGTGATGGGACAGGATAATAGCAACAGGTACTGGTAACCAGAGCAGGGGCTCTCCCGTGACCGCAGCATACACTATGGTTACCAGCACAGGCTGAAACTCTGACCACTATTTCATATTCAGTACTGCTACTGGTACCTGCTAGATTAATACACGTGAAAAAGAAGAAAAAAATACCTGTTTGCACATGTTGCAATCACATTTTGCCTTTGCTGAGGGGATGCTCTGTAAGCAGGAGTCCACCCCTGTGAACGAAGCAAGGGCATGAGCTACAGCCGTGCCTGAGGCTCACGCGGTTTAACTGCAGTAATCTGGGAAGTGAGACATCACTCCCCAAAGCCTTATTTCCCAGAAGGCAACCTGATACCTGGGCTGCCAAAGGTCCTGTGTTTTAATTAAGTGTTAAATCTAGTTTGGGGTTTTTTTTAAATCTAGTAAGATGTTTCTCCTTCCCACAGTGCCGTCACTCTTTGCTGTAATTCAGTAAGGAGAACAGTTAATTAAGTTTGAACAACAGTGTCTAATGACTTCTATTTAAAGCTGTTCATAAAAAAATATTACAAGCCCTTAGAAATTACCTAACTTTGGAAGCTAACATGGTACCTTAAGAGAATAAAACAGCACAGTCCTGCACACTCCCACTTCATAGGCATATCTTCTAGCCCAAGCAGAACAGTGGAGCAAGGCATCCACTGCTGCCCTACAAATGCTTATTTTTAATTTAAGTCATGATGAGAACACCATAAAAATAACAAAACGTCCCTGAATGCAGGGATCAAGATGAGTACTGGCAGCAGCACTGTTAAGCACAGTTTCATTTAAATTACTTGTCAGGAGTAACACATCTGCTTCTAACCTGTGTGGAGCCGTGGCCTCAAGCAAAGAGAGACAGAAAAGGAAAAAGGTCCTGAAGAGATGAGAAAGAGAGAGGAGACAACAAAATGAGCCAGTCTAGAAACCCAGACAGCAACCAAAGCAGAATCACCCCAACTCCCAACAGGATGAAGGTAATCTCACCACAAGTGTCTTGAAAAAAGATCCGAGGGTGAGAGAAGAGGGAACAAAGCGTTAGCTGTTCTGTTCAACATCCATACAGCTTAATGCTTATGTCCATCTCTAGCATTTACAGCATGCACAGAGGTTGAGCTGGGACATGTGATGGTACAGGGCCACTTCCAGCCCCTGCACCAGAAAAACCCCAAGAGTAAAATACACACACAAGATTTAAACATGTCACTGGCAGATGATAAACACTGGAATTAACAAAGAAATTTATAAGAAGGCTGTTCAAATATTAGCCCAATTTAGCATAAAAGAGGAGATCTAGTGCAGCATTAACCTCAGACAGACCTTTTAAAAATACATCCTGGAAGATGTGTGCTCACTACACCCACTCATTGAAGTATCTGTAATGAGTTCCCTCCTACCTGCTCTCTTGGATCTGGAGGGAACCCCTTGAGGTAACTTGCTTCCTAATCTCGCCTTCTGCTTAATGCATAGACTTGGAGTACTTCGGATTGCAAGAGGGAAGCCTTACTTATCTTATTCTTGTTGGCAAAGAAGTGACAAAGACAACTATCCATCACAAGGATCACACCTGATTTATTTACTATGCAGCCCTAGTAAAAAGATCTCTTCTCTGACTCTACTCAAACTAAATCTTGGCAACGTAATAAATAGAAACATGAAAATGAAGCCTAGCTTCATCCTCCTTTTTGAAGTCAGCAAAGAGACACGCTGAAGGGAGTTCAGCCTTCACCCCGGGGAGGAGTTGGATTCTGCTGGTCCCCATGTTGGGGACACATATTTACCTTCTTACTGTCAAAGCCATCCCAGGTGTCATTTCGCAACACAGCTCTCCCTGTAACATGACAACTTTACCCGTTTCACAAAATCATCTACAAGCTCCCACTCCACAACTCTTGTCCTCAGAGCATCATAAATCACCAAGGCAGGATAATATTTGAGGACCTAAAAATACTGCAGTTTAAATCAGCCTTAAAATTGGATGTGTACACCAGTAGGCAAGGAAGAAGAAATACTGTAGCCTGACTCCAGAAGGTTTTCAGGAGTGATCCAGAGAATACAAGGCCTGTAAAACTTTCTTCTGTACCAAATGCAACTAAAGAAATAATAATCCCTCAGGTAAAAATAATACTTATAAATAAAGAAAAAAACTTCCCTTTTCCATCTAGTAGAATCCCCTAAAATTCTTAAGAAAAAAAAAAAAAAAATCCCTGAAGATTAGGTTTAATTACTTGGATTTTCAAAGCTTCTATCCTGGTTAGAACAGAACTAATTCAGTTCAGTGACTTTTCTCTCCAGCTTGGTTCTTCTAACTAACTTCTAACTAACTAACTTCTTCTAACTTCCTGAAATCAGCAGCGTGTTTTCACAGGCAGTGTCTGCTGCTGGCAGGGATACCACCTGATGTTTAGACTTAGTACCAAGGGTTGGGGTGCAGACCAAGGCCACTGATGGATCTTGTGCACCACACTGGGGGGTGCAGGAAAGTGAAAGGTGGCACCAGCAGGGAGGAGTGGAGAGGGCAGGTGACCCCAAACTGACCAGCAAGGGATTCCAGCCCATGTACCTCATATTCAATATAAATCTGAAGGATCACGAGGGTCAAGACCTGCTTGGCTTGGCTCTTCCAGATTCTTCCTTGCTTCTTCATGGCCAGCATCCCAGAAGGACTCTGTCCGTTCTGCCTTCAATCCCAATCTGTGTGTTCCTGAATCCAGTACCAGAATCCAGCTCCTGAACACAGTTCCCATCTGCTGCTGGGCCCAGTTTGGGACTTTCCAGTGCCTGCTCCACAGTAGTGATGGTGACAATTGACATCTGGGGGTTTGGGTTCAATACTGGTTTTGTATATATTCCATGATTATTATTTTCATTCTCATTAAAGCTGCTCTAGTTTCCTTTTCTAATTGCTAAGTCTCTTATTCCCTTTGTCTTCTCCTTTGGGGAGGGAGGGGAGTTAACAGAGAGCATCTGTTGTTGGTCTAAGGGGCCACCCTGACCCTAAACCGTGACGGCCTCTGTCACAAAGTGCCATCAAGAAGGCTATCAGAAAACTGTCTGAAAAACAGCACAAGGGATAGAGTGCTATTAAAAATCTAGAAATTAACTGAATGAAATTAAAAAAGAAGGTATAACAAACGATCAGTATTCAACATAGCAAAATATTACACTGGTGTTCCCTGAGGACTGGTTTTGTCTAACATATTCTGCAGCTATTTGCATAAGGGAGGGAACTGTGATGTGGTGAGACTGTATATGACATTGTTGGTGTGGGGGGCATTGAGCTGACCTTGGCTAGTTTGCCTCTTAGGAGCACTAAAAAGCTTCATATTCACTCTGGGTTATCTTGGGAGAGGTTCACTTGCTTTAGTTACAGAAAATATAAAAACACAGCTGTTTAGCAGTTAAGGAGAAAGCTAAGAGAAAGCACAGAATAATGAAGGTATTTACTCTTTTCTTGCAAGATGCAAGGGAAATGATACCCAAAGGAACTGAATGGCGATTTTAAATAGATGGAAAAACCTCCTTTCTCAAGCCCTGCATTGACCTCTCGAGCTCACTGTCACAGGCTGTCTCTTAGATCAAGAGTTCAGAAAAGTCCCAAACTGGATTAGATACATTCATAGCAAGCTAGTGGTGAAACACATTTACCAAAGCTTATGAAAAGCATCTTTTATATAAAGATACCACGGAGGTTTCTTAGGCTGGGTTACACCACAATCTTTTTTGAAAACTGAAAATAAGCCATCTTTTTATATTTGAACAAGCCTGAAAAACTTCCCTTTAACTTGCAAGCAGTAAGAATTAACACTTAATAGCAGCTTGCACACCAGAATTGGAACACCTTGACAAACCAGCAGAGTCATTACTGCTCCCATTTCACAGATGGGGAATGAGACAGTGTGGAACAGTCAGTGGCAGAGCTGGATCACAGTTGGGGCATTCCTGGATTATTTGGGCTGTGGACTTGCCAACAAGCTAATGTATCTGCTGGCTGACGAGAAACAAGAACAGCAGCAGATCCAGTCTCATGCGGTGAAGAGGAGCATCCTCAGCTGTTCTTAGTCTCTCAACCATCCCCATCCACGGCCCAAATGTGGGCAGGTTTGCACTGCAGCGGAGGGCTCTCCAGGGAGCTGCACAGTTCAACAGAGCTTTCCAGAAGCACATACTCCTTTGAGATATGTATAGGATAACTATGAACACTATGCACAGGATAACTTTCCAAAATCAATTTTATCAGTTCCCTGTGCACTGCAACTTCCATGCAGTTATTTACAGGCAGCAGAGGGCTGGCAGGCTCAGGAGGAGCAGAAGAGTTTTCATCCAATTTGGACAAGAGCTCCAGCAATGCCCCTTCTCACTTTTTATATCAGGTTGTGCACATAGGTGCATCTCAGAGGCTGAATCTGTCTGCTGTCAGCTAGGAAGCAATTGTTCAAAGCACTATATGGATAGCTGAGGAAAGCCTGCCCTTCATGGTTTCTTCTTCTGTGTCAAGCCAACCCTGTGGCCAGCCACCAGCTCTGTCCACAACCCAATCGTTCACTTCCCTCCAGGTGACCATACTTGCTTTCCAAATGTTCTTCTGTCAGACACGTCCTCCCACTGAGCTGCACAGTCCAACGTCTGCACACATTTGCTTTTACGATTTAAAAATAATAAATTCAGAAATGAATTTAACTTTAAAACCTGTAACGGCTTGAGAAGTCTCTAGAGTGAAACAGGAGGAGGGAAGGGGGAACACAGGTTAATAAAAGCTGTTAATTAGAGTCAAATTTGCTGCTTAATGTGTCAAGAACTAGTGAGTTACGAGTTAATCAACTGTTCTAAGTTCCTTGGGAGAGCAATAAACCTGAAGCCTGAAAATAGAAGTAAAAGGGCAAGGTCATGGCCTTCAAAGAAGGTGTCTATAAAATTGCTTAACCCTAAGGTTGAAGCTGGGAGCATCCTCAAAAGAGCTTGGGACTTCCACCATTCTGAACATCCTGCTGTATCAGTAATCAGCACTCCAAGTCTTTCACAGTACGGTCAGGTTCAGAGAGATTTCCTTTTTATCTGCACTAGTTGGGACTTCTATAAGTGTGACAAAAGACACAGAAAAGATTGGTAACTCTTTGAATCCTTGATATTTTGTTTCCACTGTTGTCTTTCAAAGGATGTTGCAAAAGTAGAAGGCAGAAAAGAAACAGGGAAGAGTTGCAGAGTATCTACGAAGCTCCTAATTCAGGATTCTGCATTCCTTGTAAGAGAGCTAGGAACACCTCCCTACACCACACAGTAAAAGGACCTGGCACAGCAGGAACTGCCTTAAAGAATAAATTAGTCAAAACAGCAGAGAAAAGAGAGTGAATAAAGCCTGTCAAGAAATGAAGGGTTTTGGAGATTGAGCATTTCCCACATTTTAATGCATCTGGGAGACAGAAGGCAAATGATGGGTGATTTTCTTTTGCCATTGAACTATGGAAAGATTTAATCTATTTTCACTCCAATTTACTCTTTGCAAGTCTAGCCTAGATGGAGTGCATTCTTCTTCCCTGCAACACGCTAGCCATCCTTACTGTTTCTCTGTGATTGCTAAGAGAAGAAAGGCGGCAGTTGCTATGGGATCTCTGCCATCACCCAAGAGCTTTCCCAATGGGGGGAAAAAAGGGAGCCAGAAGATAAATATTTATAGCAGAGGATTCCACCAGACTTTCAAACTTCTGCTAAAACAGGAGGCATTAAAAACAATTCTCTTTTAGGATTAAGACACAGGAGCTATGAACCCCATTGCCAAGCATGCAACCAACTCCAATAAACTCGATAATCCATGAATATCATTCATCACTCAAAGGCAGTTCAGCAGGGCCAGCGCAGTGGCGCAGGTGAGGTTTTGCCAAACAAACAGGAGGAGGTAGGCTCTTTCATCTGGAGAACTTTTGCTTGTAGTCCTCCCAGTGGTCTGCCCCCCAGGAGCAAGCTCCTGCATGGAGGCTGAACTATCGCTTTTTACAATGATCAAAGACAAAGACGTGGCTGTTTCCCGTGCTAGACAGCAGCGAGTGTTGCAGTTGTGGCTGCTGGGCAGGCAGGGGATGGGGGAACAGCACGGCACAAGGCTCGCTCCCAGATCAATGGGGCATGGCAGAACTGGGCATCACTCAGTGTGGGCAGCACGGTGGACCACGCTTCCTCTGATCTTCCCACCATGCTCTTCATCCCCCTTCTCTTCCCTGCATGGATGCTGCTGGAAGGTGTTTTTTTTTAAAGAAAAATCCTTTTCCTGAGACATTTCTTCTCCTGCCTTGCAACCTCTACTTAGTTTAGGGGGCAAATGTGCTATCTGACTGTTGTGGAGACAACATGGACTCCTGAGGTTGGGACTTGGCACAGAAAGAGAGAGGAACAGATGTTCACAGATTTCATTGCAAAATATAATTACCCACAGTTTTGAGCACTACATACAACATATTCTTGTAAATGTAAACCAACAGCAAGTGCCCTCTGTGTCCTTGTGGACATCTTGGTGTTCCTCCAGATCTTACCTGTATTTTCCATATTGCAACATTTCAGCATTGCAAGCAGCAGCCTTCAGAAATGTGGGGAGCATGGAGGATTGCTTCACATATAGCAAAGTAATCTTTTTAGCACTAATTTTCTTGTTCCTCTACAACATCCAAGTCCTGAGGGATAGCAGAGCCCAAAGCTAGCTCTGGATAAAAAGATTAGTTGCTTCTGCATTAAGATGCTTGTAATGATTCAGCAACTTAAAGCCATCTTTCTACCAACAAGGAGTCCTTCTGGTTCCTCTATAAGCTGATAGTTCAAAGTGACAAATAAAATAAAAGAATTTGACAGAAGTCATTACCACCTACAAAGCTGTTGTACATTTGTGAGTACAAATGGGTCAATTGTGCCCAAAACTTGCAGTTTTATTCAGCTGGGAGAATAATCCCATCTTTCTTTCCGAAAAGAAATCTACAATTTTGCCTTCCCTAACAAGCAATTCACCTGAAGCATTAGCAGTTAATCTAGTAAGAGCAAATGCAGTGTCATCCACAGCTTCCAGGTATGACCATCATTTCCCAAAAGGCAGGGGAAATGCACTGAGGACAACCAGATCTCCTCATCAGGAGAGTGACCAGCTATCTCCTGTCTGACATCCATAATATTTCAGACTCCTTTAAAACCAGGCACTTCCAATAAACTCCAGGAGCAATCAATCCTCTGCTATTACTGAAAACTGTTGCTGCGCAGAGGAAAATAAACTACAGAATATCTTGGCAAACTATTCAGAGTCAGAAATTTTTCTTTTCTAACAATTAGTAGAGAGCTTTTGCACACCTCCTGCAGCAGCTGCCGAGCGCAGAGGCAAGTGGAGAGGGTCACAACCTTAATTCTGGACACAAATTGGCTGCTGGTTCTCCACTGCCGAAAGGGGAAGCGGAGGTTACGGCCACGGCGTAATGAGCGAGATTACACTGCAATCAGGGAACGGAGACGTGAGCTGGAGAGACGTGCTGAAGGCAGGGAAAACATTCCTTAAATTAAACCCCTATTGTTCACCTTGTCTCTGCCTCAGTGGATAATCCACAAGACTCTGAGCTCCTGCCAGCAGCCAGTGTGAATAATTTCAGAGCATTTTTCCTACCTGTTGGCAATATAGCAGTCTATGCATGCACGAGTGCTTCTTTGAGCCATACATCCAGGAAGGTGTATTTTCTGTAATCCTTGGGACTATCCTTTCCCCTTTTCCCAGTAACATCTATACTGTGGTTTTTCAGGATGAAGGGGTGAAAGCTGCACTGCTGAGAAATCATGAGTGCAGTACCTGACTCCTCAGCACTCTGTGCATCATTAGAGCGAGGTTATTAACAGGACTATGGATGAGGGAGCTGAGGGCAATGAGACCATCATCTGTCTGGAGAATGATGTGTGAAAGCAAGGAAGGCAAGTTCAAATTTGCAGAGGGAACATTCTCCATTTGTGAGGTTTCTGAGACAGACTGAGAAGAGCCTCACACCTGAAAATAACCTTGTGGTAGAAAAACCCTTTCCAAAGAAGGCTGCAGGACAAGAATTACATGAAGATGGCAGGACTGATCTCCTCAGTGGACATCTGACCCAGCTTCCACATTGACATGTGCTGTATAAAAAGATAAATACAGCAGCAACTAGCAACTGTAGCTCTCAACTTCAGAGACTGTGTAAGAATTTGGGAAATACTGCGCTGGAATTAATGCAATGTGCTTTGAGATCTTCAGTCAAAAGAATTCGTGTTAGCCTGTAACAGCACACTATAAGCAGTATGCTGTGATGCTAAATATATCCGTGCCCACCGAGAACAGCAGCAATTTGATTTGAGTTCTATCTTTTAAACCGCTATGGATATCAACTATTGCTTCCTTCTTCTCATTAAAACTGCTGTAAAGTGCCTGGCACAAATCTACATCAAATGAATATAATTACAGAAGAAAATACATTGCATTAGCTTGTATGACTGACCTCCCCTTGCTTTTTCTGTCCTACTGCTGTTCTTTCCCCCTTTCCTCCTTCCTCTTTTGTATGGCAGTTTTGTTTCTGTTCTTCTTCACAATTCATCATCTTTGTCCTTCTTTTCTTTCAGTCTTTCTTCTATTCCTTGTTTCAAGCCCAAAGTTGATTGCTTTCCTTTTTTTTTTTTTTTTTTCCTCCAAGTTTGATTGATTTATTCTGCACTTACATAAATGATTTTATACAAAGCATATAAACTATAGAACTGCCTGCAGAATACCATAAGCACTGCTACCACCCATGTAGGTATGGAAGAAAAAAAAAAAAAAAGTGAAGTTAATGAAGTGCTAAATTAAGTAAGAATCTCTTACATCATACTTTGAAGCTTGCCAAAATCTGACTCCTCAGATGCACTGCAACAGCAATTTTCTAAGACACGGGTCCTTTGCAGGCAAAAATCCTTAATGTCAGACAGGAAAAGAAACATAGATTCTCCCAGCTGCTATAGCAGAGACCAGGGAACAAAGTAATCTTTCAGACAAGCCCCAAGTCATCGGACCGTCGCTACTGCATGGCACCCAGAACAACGTGGTTCTTCTTGCCTACTACAGAAAAGAAAGCGAGGGAAGATGAGGGCAGGTATTTACTTTTCCTATCTCATCTGAAACACCTGCAAGACTTCAGGCAAAAGATCTCTGTTAAAATTCATTGTATTACTCAATCCATCCTTGCTTAATTCATCTCATGAAACTCTTAAATGGTACCCAGGCTATAGGCTGGCTCTCTACAGAGATGGGAATTACATCCCTAATTACAAGATATGGTACTGCCCTAATAATAAGTACTGTGCTCAAGAAGTTCCCACCCAGGGGGATGAGCTTTGACCTCTTTTAACAAAGACTGCAAAATAGTTGATAAGAACATTAAAGCAAGTCACTGCTCCAGAAATGATGCGTTCACTTGCTCTAAGCACTCTGGTGCTGGCTGCAGAAATTAGATTTTGAGTACATCTCAGTGGTCTGAGCTGGTGATAGCTGTCTGTCCCCCAGTGCTATAACACAAATTAGCGGCATACAGAGGTGTAGAAGGGGAACTAGAAAGGCAGATAGTTTTACCTCCACTGCATTCAGTTGTTCTACCACACAATCCCCTAATAACACCAGGGCGCTCAGCTCAACAGGCATTGCTGAGGGAATTAACCTGAACTTTTCATGCATCTTCAGGGTGAGCCCTCACAACATCTGGAGATGAAAGGCTCCTCTACAAAACACACCCTACCCCAAAAAGAACTGGGCCTTGCTAAGCTGTCATAATTGCTCTTCATGTTTCCTTTCAAACAGCACCCCTTGCCCTAAGAGCGCTCTCCCTCCTCACACAGGCAGCAAAAGTCTGTGGCAATCTCTAACTGGGGATGTGTTTTCTTCTTCAGCAGATTTGTAGCATTTAACAGCAAACCTTCAATTATCACAGCACATGACCGTAAAACTTGCTCAACTGGAAATGTTCAGCTATTTCTAACCTTGCCTTCAGTCGTCTTCTTTCTTTTGCCCCCAAAGCCTTCTAAAATAGTATTCTCCTGGAACCTCTGCACAGCCTGCCTAGCACAAAGTTAAACCGTAAGTCAAAATGATTAAAATTATATGGAAATAAATACATCTCCTTCCACACTGCACTGGGAACATGGCTCCTAATGGGACATCACTACACATAACTCATAAGGCCAAGACATGTGGCATTTCCCAGAGAACCTGCACATTCTCCTTTCTATGCCAGATGACTTATAAGCAGCAATCAGTCTTCTCCTTTTTGGGGCTTCCATACACATAAGGCAAGTACTTATAATGAACCCCCTGATCTGGATTCCACCTGCTTGGAAAGAAAAAAAAAAAGAAAAAGAAAAAGAAAAAAAAAGAAGTATCTTGGAAATATATAGCAACAAGAAACTGGCAGGACAAACTCACACTCCCACTGTGCCAAATTGCAAGTTTAGTAATTCTGTTTTCTTCCCGCTGAGTGGAAGGTGTCATTAGCTGCTGTATTTAGAGCCACAGAAAAGGTTCTTGGAGCAATCCCCAGCCTCTCTCTGAACCAGGTGGCTGATGACCACAGGAGCTCTCTGCAGCTGGGGACCTTCACCTTCATCTGCCTGCAGTCACCACTTCAATCTTAACAAAAAGGAAATAAACCAGGCAAGTGGCACGATATGAAGAGAAGCCCTCGGGCTACATCGCTCTCCAGGCTGAAATTCATCCCTGCGTCAGGGCCACTTTAAAGTCTCTGGGCCGCATAAATCACTCTCGGGTGCTTTTAACTCAAGAATAGCTTTCCTTCTGGGAGAGGATTTCTCCTCTAGGCCGGTCTCTGTGGAGCATCCATTGAACCAAATCCTCATTTCTGAAGATTAATACAACAATTCAAAGAATCATCCTCTTACTGTGAGCCTGAGAGGGGAGTGCAAAGGCCTTGGAAAAGTCCTGCAATCGCAGGCGTGTGCACCTGGGCTTGAGTCTTGTCCGCCGGCAACAAACCTACGCGCATTCGAGGTGGTCAGCCCATCCGACCAGGAGGAGACCTCCTGCTTATGTGAACGTGCCCGTCGGCCACAAACACCCGCGCTGGCTCTGCTGTGCGACAGGGAGGAGGAACGGCAGAGCGCCGTTGTGCCTGCTCAGCGGGATCTCGAGTAAATAAAGATACAAATCCATAACTGTAGGTGGCCTTCGTGATGCATGCAATGAGGAAGGGAGGGGGCATGTGAGGAATTGCCCCTTTCATGTGGTGACTGAAGATGGGAACGCCCTGCTGTTTCCAGATTTGTTTGGGATGGCTGAAACGAAGACCACCTGTGCTGCCTGAGAATTGGGAAAATCTGTGCAAACATTCATTATTTATAAGATAGCTGTCCAGAGGCAAATTGCCTGGAATCCATGAAAGGGAGAAATCTCAGCTCCCTCTGGCAGTCGCCTGGCACAGGCCTTTTCTACTGACACAAAAGGAGGGAAAAAAATCACTTTCATTTCTAATTAATCTTCTGGTATATAATACTTTTAATTAGAATAAAAAAAATAAAATCATCTGCATGCTGTTTGAGAGAGGAAAGAAGGAGCCAAAAGCGAGGCAGAAAGCTCTGGCATCTTGGCTGTAGTTCAGGCCTCATCTTCTTTAGATCTGCCAGAGTAGGTGAACCTGCAGCTCTACTCTCCGTGATACAACCAAAGCTCTTGCAATGCTTCGGGGGGTTACTGTGGAGATGAGGAGTGGGACTGTGTCTACAGACCTGGCTATTTACCCTGGAAAAGAAAATCCAGGTGAAGATAAGCGGGGAGGGGAGGGAAAGTATTTGGAAGATGTCTTGCAGACAAATGAAGCAGACTCTTGGACACAGCATGGATAAGATAAGCAGAGAGGCCCAGATACATTATCTCGTCAAAGTAATACACCCCTCCCCAAATCATTCCTCAACCCCAAATTTCCTAGCCCTTCTTTCTCCTTCTAATGTCTCTCTTCCCTGCATTCATTATTAATGCCACTGGGGGTATAGTTTTGCAGTTTGGTTTCTGAAAAATTAATTCAATGATTAAAATTTCAGTCCCTGAGTGATGAAAGCAGCTCAGGCAAGCTGGAGACACCCCTCTGCTGTTTGAAAGCCTTTGCTATGCTGCCCACTTACCCCCTGCATGAGAAGCCTCCCTGTAGACATAGCTCAAGGGGCAAAAGCTGGTAGGAAAATGTGTTTTCCTGTTGATCAAGTTCTGCTTTTATGGAAGGACCATTTCGGTTTAAGAACCTGTCAATGTTCAGTTCAATGGAGAGAGCAAACCCCAGGCTTTTCCAAGGCTCCAGCACTCACAGCTTTCTACATGGGGAAGGGAAAGTCTCCAATGGAATGTAACCGTTCATCAACACTGTACATTTATCACTCTTTGGCAAGCTCGCTGTTGGCTGAGAGACTTTTGGCGTGGCTAATGAAATTTTCTATGACACTGTGCTTCAAATGAAAGACTAGCAGAGAAAGGACCCTGGAGAAAGACACCCTCTCAACTCAGAGAAAATGTCTCTTTTCTCACCTGCACCCCCACCTACCAGCAGAAAGAGGAAGACCCAAGAAACCTGAGAACTGGTGAGGAAAGGGTATCAGATCACACAGCACCTGTCCCTGGGGAGCAATTTTGCCCTCTTACAGAAAAGCAGAGACCCCAGATGCAAATTCACTATCAGCTCAGGAAGGTCCTTTCCCAGGCTGCAGCGGAGCTACCCTTCCCATCAGCTCCACATCAAAGGCAAAAGCAGGCAAAAAGACAGTGTAATTCTCCACCCTCAAATCCTGGCATTGTTATTTTTAGTTATTTTAAAACAAACGTGAGAGAGAAGTCAGAGCTCTGAGCAGCACACAGAGCTGAGAAGCTCAGAAGCCTTCTCTAGTTTTAGATAAGGGGGGAGGAGGAAGGGCTGAATTTAAACTTAACAGATACTGATTTCATTCCTAAGGTGCTAAAGAATAGCAAAATAGAATAAACACACACAAAACTACAAGTGCCTTTTCTATGACATTTTACTGCATAAAAACCCAAGTAAAGTAGAATAAAGACAGCAAAATCCTCCATCCTTGGGAAGCAGCTTTCCACTAACTTATCAGCAACAGGCTGAGAACATGGTGGGAATGCAGGGCAAGACTGGCAGGATATTCCCCACCAGCCAACACAGCACTGCTTGTGCTGCCATCACAGGGATAAGAAAGGGACAAAGAGGGACAGGGAGCGCTATGAGGAACTCTGCCAAAATCCTCTGCAGGCAGGAAAACAGCAAAGCTCTGAAACTGAGAACTGATTTTCTCTGAAGCCACAGGAGTAGTGACAGCCCACGTTGCACTTCACTGAGGTCGTGACAACTACAGGAACACTAAATGGTCACTCAAAACCAACTCCTGGATTCAGACACTGTGCGCTTGCTCCTAAAATATTTCATCAAAACAAAGTTTCTAAAAATTCTATTACATCTTAAATTTGTGGAAAAAAACCTCTTTGCTAGCTCCAGAAGAACACACGCTGAGTATATCACCAGCACAGTGCTACCAGGAACAAAAAGCAGTGCACAGAAACCCTACTTTTTACCTCATTTGCTGAAACTTTGCAGGATGAATGTGCAGAATGTTGGTCACTTGGAAAACCTGCTGCTTTCCTTCCTCAAGATGTGGCTTTGTGGAGGTTTCAGAATATGTGGGCTTTTATGTGCTGTTCAACTCTTGAAGTTATTCTGAGATGAGGACCTTTAGCTCTGTGGTCCTGTATGTCCAGGACAGACAGAGCATCAGTACGTGCAGAATTAAGTGTGCTTTCATATGTCAGCCTTCTCACCTTGGCACAGGTTCACTCCTCCTGCCTTTACCAAGCCCACTTTCCTGAACCTGTGGATATTACATCTCCCTTTCTGAAAAGTCTCCAGAGCAGTCTACATCCCACCTTGCAGCAGTGTTGACTCCAGCCTCGTGACACCAACACACCTGAGAGATGACGTGCTGGGGCGTGCAGCCCTGACGCTCTGTGCAGAGCAGAGGAAATGGAAATGCTGGAACAAGCACTTTGGCACAGCTTTTTGGCTGGGCTAAAGGTTTATTCCTGGGATGCTGCTTTCCTGCAGACTAAGGAAAATTAAATTTAGCACTTTGCAAATAAATAGGTTAAGACTGAAAGAACACTATTTAGGAATTTACTGCTTACAGCAGCCTCAGAGATTATAGATCCATCACCGTCTATTATCTTGCTAGTTACTGCTTCCACCCTGTCTATCTTCCCTACTGACAGAGTGGTCCTTTCATCAGGTCTTTTTCTGTTCCAACTTGAAACTGTCATCACTCTAATGGAATTATATGAAGAAAACCAACTTTGGGCTGCAGTGACTCTGCCAAAAAGCCAAGGACATCTCCTGTGCCTTCCCAGGACAACACAGTGAGATTCTTGCCTGACAGACACGTGCAGATGTCTGACAACCTCCTGGGAAATACAGCGACGGACAGTTGTTTATACACACATCCAAAACCTCTGGACCTGTGTGCAACTGTCAGCTGGGCCCTTTCAACACCTAGAAACACAAGAGCTTTCACAGGGATCGGCAAACTGACAGCTGACTGGTGACCCTTGCCGCAGATTCATCATAGCTACATTGCACATGGCACGAGAACTCATCACTGAATGCACTGACATGATTACAAAGCCCTGCCTCGTGCTGCATGCACCTCTTCTACTATCTCCTTCATCTAAAAATCATCTGCAGACAGTCCCCTCTTCAAAGTCAGATACACCCCAGAAATGCAAAGTGACAGCTAGCACATGAAATGGTCTCCAGAGCCTTCCATTAAGACAGACAAACCCTTCAGTTTAAGGTTGAAATTTATGTCAGCTCCCCAGAACACAGCTGAGATAGATCCACTGTTATCAGCTACCTGCTTTAGCTGAAACTGAATACAGATTAGGGACAAATTAAAATTTCCAGGCCTCAGTTTGATATATTCCCTCCAAAATACAGTCAGACAGCCTTGTCTTCTCCTAGAAGCTAAAGATACCATCAGAAGATAGTCTTGGGAGTTACCAATGCTGGAGGTCATCCTCAGCTCTCAAACTCCCTGCTTCCCCCGTGGAGAAAAACGCAGAAATGTGATTTAGCTATGAATCCTTATGAGATAGATCTGACAGAAAATACCTCTCCGTACTTCTGCCTCAAAGGATTCTCATGCAATTGGCAAAAAAGAAAATACATTAAATGCAAAGTCCTAAAATAGTACTAAGTTACCTGTTCTTGCTGCTAACATTCACACGAGGCAGAACAAAGGGGTTTTGCATGTGGACTTCAGATGAGTCATGTACTTATTTGTTTGAAGCAAGTGTGAGAACAGGACAGGTTTTTCACCATTTCCATGTGTATGAATAAAGACAGTTGATACATTATTAAATCCTAACATTAATCCATAACCACGTTAAGCACCTAATTCCTTAAGTATACAGAACTTGAAGAGCTGAGCTGCAAAAACTGTTGTTCTGTAGCACTCTACTACAATCACAGCAGGCAGTCCTCATAACGAAGCTCTCCAGAAGGATTTTCAGTGCACTGCTGCAGTCTGTCATTGCTCCACAGATACAGCACTGTGGCAAGGACACCAGCATTAACGGATTCATATTGCAGCTCTGACAGGACACGTTATGATCTGGAGATCCTGCGCGGCACGTTGTGCTTAAGACTCCCCAATGCTGTGAAGTGCATCAAATCTTCAAGAGATGCCATGACTGAATGCTTGATGTGCTTCCAACCCTCTCTAGCTATAATTGCCTCCAAACAGAGGTGGGATGCCTCGCAGCAAAGCAGAGGGTACACTCACAGTGGCCATCATTTTCTGCTTTCCAACAAGTGGTTTCTCAAAAAGAAAATGTAAGAGACCTCTGTTTAGGTAAAGGTCTTGAGGAACACTCAAACACAGCAGAGACAGGGATCCCATGAAGAAGAGTTGCCTCACAAGCCTTGAAATATGGGCTCTTATCTTAAACTGGCAGGCCAGTTTGAGAGAAAGCATATTAACTGCTTTATGCAACACTAACTTCATGGTTAAGAGCCATGTAATAATTGAGCATTTAGACTTTGAAGTGTGGAAGCAATACAAGGATGATGGAGGAACGTATGGCTGTGAGATGCCAGCTCCCATCTCGCCCCTGATGGTGGGCTTTGGCTGCCAAAGGGGACCTGTGACCATGACACCCCATCCTCTGCTCCTCACTCTTTCCCCACTACCTCCCTCCCCACTCACCTGTCCAGCCATGTGGGAAGGGGCCAATCACCCCATCATCCAGACTAAATTTAGGCTGAAACCTTTTAACTCTGAAACCCTAGATGAGGTCACAAAAATTAATATTCACAACAAATAAAGGAGAAGACACTTATATGAGCCCAGATCCATTCTTCCAATTGAGATGATAGATATCCCAAGATGACACCAGCATAGAAATCTTCTGTAGCATTTCTGTATTTGTGAACAGCTTTTTACACACACAAATGCACACTCTCCCTCTCCTCCCTGGAGATTAGAAAATCTTTTGCCCCAGTCAAGCATGGGTAGCAGCTATAACTCTCAAGGCAAGAGAAAAGTCCTAATTATATTTGTATTTAAACAATGCGCTGCTTACTCGAGAAAGAAGAGAGGCAGCAGCTGCCACTCACTCTCACTGGTGCCTTTGTGCAGATGGAGCTGTGCTACTACGACCTGGGGCATTCACATGCTGGTGGGTGCTTTGCTGGATGTTACCAGCTGCATCTCACCTCAGAGTTGTTTCCCAGAGCTAACTGCTTTTCCTAAAGGTCTTCTCACAAACCTGTTCCTGGAATATACAGGGAAAAGGTGAAGGAGTGGTACAAAAGGCATCTTGAAGTCCCTCAGCAATGCTCCGACTGCATGCCCTCTTCATCACCAAGCACTCCTCACAGCCAGCTAAGAAGAGTCTTCAGGGATGTCCAAGTGGGATGACAAGTGGAGGAAAGGGCCACAGGGATTGCTAAAGTCCCTGACACCATTTGTCACACATGGATGGCATAAAAGATGATGTTACAACAGTCTTGCTGCAGCTAAACTAACACCAGCACAGAGTCCCAGAACTGGCCCGAGGCAGGAGAGATGGCCTGTCCCTTCCTCCTCATGTGCAAAGACAGACAAATAATTACGACTGTAGAGCAACCAGGGAAAAAGGCTG
This sequence comes from Megaceryle maxima, assembly GCA_024605025.1. Taxonomy (NCBI): domain Eukaryota; kingdom Metazoa; phylum Chordata; class Aves; order Coraciiformes; family Cerylidae; genus Megaceryle; species Megaceryle maxima. The sequence goes on along the minus strand of JANHGN010023202.1, from coordinate 330,008 downwards.
AGATGCAGGGTACCCAGAAACTCAAAATATTTTCTCTTCAAGAGGATAAAAAACCTCCAGTAATTTCGACTCCTTTTCATGTGCAGCTTTGAACATAACCATACGCAAGAACCAGTGGGGTTCTGGTTTGCTGACACAGCTCAGTGTGTTCTGCAAATTCACAACAGAGCAGCCAGGGAAAGCAACAAGCGTGCATCAAAAGCTGCTTTGCAAAACACCCATTTCATGTGTGCTGCAGCAAGGCCTTGGTATTCCCCCATCGCCTGGACACGAAGGCATCGCCTCATCCTTCAAGAGCACCGATCACACAGGCTCCAAGTAGAATACCTTTTGAAACTACTAGAATCTCAAACAAATAAATAAATAACATAAAATAAGGAGATTTAATGCCAGCTGAAGGTGGCAGGTACCCACGGAGAAGGAAAGGAGCAGCTGTGCCACCCCAGGCCCCCTGGTCCATACCGGCTGCACCAAGTGTCCGTGGGACAATTTGCTGCATCCATTCCCACATAACAAAAGCTGGCTGTACCAGTTACATCTCCAACGCATTCACACACAGCTTCCCCACCACAGCACAGTTTGTAAAGCGTCTCAGACTCCCATGGAAGTGCATTAATAGTAAAATCCCGGACCCAAGTGAGAGGGACAGAGAAAAACAGAAGGTCGAGTGACACAGTGATTTGGCAGCAGAGATGGGGACGAGAACCCGGGAGAGGTTTTTCTTGTGTCCCCTCTGCTTTATCAGTTATTTAACATCGTCTTTGTCTCATGGTGTGCGAGCAAAGCCCTGTCAGCCTGCACAGTCCTTTGTAAGCTGTTCAAATACAGCAGCGGGTGGATGCAGACAACCCTCTCTCCCAAGACCTCCCACAGGGAGGCTGGGCACAGCCAGCGACAAGAACAACTCTCCTTTGGCAAATGGCAATCGTGGGCACTGGGAACATGGAGGGGGGGAAGGAAGGAGAGGCTTTTACTGTAGCAGGTAAATCAGCCAGGATCTGCTCTGTCTCCCGCTAACATAGACTGATACAGCAGTGTTTGTCTTGTCCAGGGCGCAGGGCTGTGCAGGGTTGCTTGGCTCTGCCACGCAGCACGAGGGTGGCATCAGTGGCTGCCTGGTTTGGGGTGCAGGTGGAGCTCTGGCATGACTTGCCCCACACGTTGTCCTGCCCCACGCATCATCCTGCCCCACGCATCCCGCCAAGGTCCCGCATGTGGCTGCGCCAGCCTGGATGCTCTGGTTTAATTAAGTTCTCATCATTGAGCTGTGCCCCGTGTTGGTGCACATGACTCTCCCTAGAAAGCATGGGCCATCCTTCCCATTTCATTTAATAAGAGGGATTTTAATGAAGGAAAAGGGGGATTTGGAGGGTGGTGAATTGTAAACTTATTTAAAAAAAGGCTTATTCCACTTACGTGGTTACTTATTATTACAAAATCATAGAGTCATTTAGAAAAGACCCTTAAGACCATCAAGTCCAACTCTAAACTTAACACTGCCAAGTTCAAGTAGAAGCAATGGAAACAGATGCTGAGGTCCTTCAGCTGGGATGGCTGAGGTCTGCCACATCCTGTTGCCTGGATGAGACCATCAGCAGTACTGACAGCGATGGTGACCACAAGCACAGTGCTGCTGGGAGGGAAATCTGTAGATACAACACTGGCACTGCCATGCCCTTGAGGCATGAAGGGGTGAAGGGAAACTGCAAAAGCAACTTGGTGGCCAACAGCTGATGATTACAAAGCAAAGAGGGAACTGCAGAGGGACAGCCTGAATCTCAGGTGGCGTCTGTGGACCAACCTCACATTTCCTGTGCAAAACCAGGCCTGATTTTTGAATGTGACGAGGTACGTATCTGCCTCAGAGTGTAACACATCACTCTCTCTAGCAGAGAAGATGCACCCATCAGCAAGACAAACCTCTGACCTTTCAGAAAGCCTCACATATACCATTCTCCCACTAGTCAGGAGAGACTCAGTCACTGGAATAATTCTCCAACATCATCAGCATTAATTACCTGCATGACTGGGTTTACCCTGGCAGTCTCACAGGCATGGCAGGGAAGGGGAGCAAGTGGTGCCAACATGCTGGAAACGAGTATTGTGCCAGACCAACAGGTACCAGGGGAGTGTGCTCCCCAGCCCAAAGCTGCTCTTTCTTCCCTATCAACACAGTCTATTTATCCTCCCAACACTCTAGTGACATTGGCAGGAACGTCATCCACCTTGTACAGCTGGGAAACAGGGGCAGATAAAGAACGTTAACTTTGCTCAGTTGGAACGAGACTTCAGCCCAGCCTCCTAAAGTCTTGGAGCAGCATCTTTATGCTCAGAAATTCTGCAGTAAAAAGAAAACCTTCTGTTAGATCTTTTAATCATCCTCGAGGTGACTGGTTTCATTTGAAAAAAAAAAAAAAAAAAAAAATTATTTCAAAAATCCTACCCTGGCCTAGGGGATAGGCAATTGTTTAGTGAAGCACATGCAGTAAGAGAGAAACTGTGTCAGGAAGTAAAAAAGCATGAGAAAGTTCAAAATACGATGAAAAAAGCAGCAAGCATTAAAGTTAAGTTCTAATATGAAGCAGGCTGCTATGATATGGGTGGATAAAGAACTGGCTTGACGTCCGTACCCAAAGAGCGGCTGTCAATGGGTCCATGTCCAAGTGGAGGCCAGTGACAAGTGCAGTCCCTCAGGTATTGGTACTGGGACCGCTCTTGTTTAACATCTTCATCAGCGACATGGACAGTGGCATTGAGTGCACCCTCAGCAAGTTTGCTGATGACACCAAGCTGTATGGGGTGGCCGACACGCTGGAGGGAAGGGATGCCATCCAGAGGGACCTTGACAGGCTGGAGAGGTGGGCCCATGCCAACCTCATGAAGTTCAACAACACCAAGTGCAAGGTCCTCCATCTGGGTCGGGGCAATCCCAAGCACCAGTATATGCTGGGCAGTGACTGCCTTGAGAGCAGCCCTGAAGATGGTGGATGAGAAACTCAACATCAGTTGTCAGTGTACACTTGCAGCCCAGAAAGCCAATTGTATCCTGGGCTGCATTAAGAGAAGTGTGGCCAGCAGGTCGAGGGAGGTGATTCTCCCCCTCTACTCCACTCTCGTGAGACCTCACCTGGAGTACTGCAGCCAGTTCTGGAGCCCCTATTACAGGAAAGATACGGATGCACGCTGGGACGTGAGCAGAAATCACGTCTCCAACAACCACATGGGCAAATTGAAAACAAAATATAAAAATAAAATAACCTGTAATTAACGAGAATGAGGAGGTAACAGAGGCCTACAATCTCTAATCAATCCCTTGCTGCCCGGCCTGCTCCACCGATGAGCTCCATTGTTATTTTTGATTGTGTGTGCAAGAGTGCGAGACGGCTGCTGGAAGAATAGCACTCCATCAAAACTGTGATTTCTTTGTCCCCTCGAGACTCATCAAGGGTGAGGAGGAGAGGGGAGAAGACAGAGATGCAAAAAGAAACAAACAGCTAGAACATGCTTCTCAGAGATACTCCACTGGGTTCAAGGAGGAAATAACTGAAACTGAAGGTATGCCAAGCATGCAGGCTGATTCAGTGCTCCCAACAGTGCTGTCAGCTTCAAGATGAAACAAGAGCACTCAGGCGAGTAAAAGTAATCCCCGTGTTAACCGTCCTGCCTATTCCGAGATGTCCATCGTTCACTGGTGCAAGCTGGCCAAACTGATGCTAAGGATGCGCTGGAATCTCAGCAGACTGGACTGTCTCTGCACGTTTAACCACGTGAGTTTTGTCTCCCCCTTTCAGCCCGTAGTTTGTCAGCATCACCTTGTATTTGAAAAACAGCCTCCTAGTTCTTCCATATTCAACCCAGCCTCATTTCCCTCTTCAAGAAAAGAGAATCAAGCTATTCTAGTGAGTATAGCTGCCCTGTTACATTTTACACACCTTGTCAATCAGCAGCAACAGGACAACAGGGTAGGGAAGCAATGGGGAAAGCAAAGCAAGACCAGAAAGTTAAAGGTAGTGCCTGCCTTCTTCCACACAAAGCCTTCATCCTTTTCACCCCTCCGTGTTCTGCCTCTGCACCCCTGGTGAACCACAGCAGAAGAAAGCACTCAGTTTTCAGATTGCCCTGAAGTTTAACATAGACAGCTCCCCTCACAGATCTGCAAACCAGCTCTTTATGTAACTCCTTAAAGAAGTGTGCAAAGACAGTGCGTGTGCACCGGCAGTTTGCTTAACAGGTTGCAGAAAAACTGTTGATTTTATTACTCTTGATTTTATTACCATATTGTTGATCCAACAAGACACCAATAAAAGTTTTATTTTGCAGCAAGAAGTGCCTGCCCCGTAGCTGGCAACATTCTCAAGCTCTGTCAAAATGCTTCTGGTTTTGTTTGCTGTCTGATATCTTGGGTATTCTCATTCAAGGCATAAAGCCTACCGACTTGGGGATGCTCACCGCTGGTGTTTGGGTTTCCATTTGATAATTTTGACAGAAAATAACAACACAGGTGAGACCTGGAAGTAGTGAAAATTCTGTACTCTGCAAGGCTGGGCTCTGAGGATATAGAAAATATTTGTCTAAAGGCAGCCTTTTGGCCATGAACATTTATGAGCTCAGACACATAACACCACTGTGATACTGGAAACAGTTTGTCTGTTTTAACTTTCTTATCAACCTGCTTAGACCCAAATAATTTATACATGAATTACTAAGAAACCTGAGCACTCTTTTCTGAGAAAGTGGAGGAATCTGAAACCAGAAAGATTTCAAACACTGACAGATTTGATGTAGCTGTTATACAGGATCAGATCGATTCCCTTTCCAGTTAGGGACCGTATCAAGACAGCACCACATTCAATGCCTCAACAGTGAAAACAGTTTTCCTGAAACACAGTGAACAATCAAGCAGAGACTGCACTCTGTGAGCACATTTCTTGCTCTCCCTCCTTCCCTCAAGTCTTCATTCCCAAGTATTTCCAGAGGATGGAGTTGAATGTTGCCAGGTACAGCAGCAGCAAAACCGTATGTAGACAAAACCCCCAAAATAAGCAGTGTGCAGGGGAATTTTTCTTCCCAACCTCTGCAGTAAGAGGTTGCCTTTATACCTCAAAGCAGAAAGCTCTGCATGTCCCTGCTTAAGGTAAATGTAAGTATTTAATGTAAAACTAGGTATTGTTACTTGTCCAGAAAGATATCTTAGCATTTTACAAAGTGTACTGAGCTCCTGCTCTCACAGCAGTACCTTGAAGTCAGAGGGTCTATCTAAAAGGATTTCCACTCTTTTCATTTCAAATTGATTGGCTTCAAATGCTTTGGCTGGGACTGTGTCTTTAGGCACACGAAAAGAAAAAGCCTGTGATTTAATTTCTCTACAATGTTTGTTCATTTGTATGAGTGTCTCCAAATCATCTCCTCTTCAAATTTGACCAGTCTTTCTGTTTACCAAAAGACTTTCTTTGTCTGAAACAACTGTCATTGCCTTTCTAAAGGCCTCATATCCTCACGCTTATTCAGGATGTAGACAGAGACAAGGGTAAACAGCACGATGTACACTCGGCCAAGCAATGACATCCTGATCTACCACCGCTTAGCTCCAAGCTGGCTAAGCTGACTTTGAGGCTCCCTGGCAGTGTTTGTTTGTTTTAATAGCTATCTTCAATGGATTGGTACACAGGGAGTCAATGCAGCTCTTGGATATCTCATGGGTGGGCTGGCCTAGATGCACCAATCAAGCCTTACACAGAAGGCAAAGTCTGTATCATGGCCCAACACATCTAATGTACCACCAACGGGAACAGAATACAAAACTGTCAAGTGCTCCAATAACTATAATTGCATTACATCTAAACTAAACTCCTGGTGAGGAATCTGTAACACTCTTTTCCACAGCATTTAATTAAAAGAATAAAAAAAAGAGCAAACAAGCGAGAGTGAGCTGTGAAGTCTGAGATGTGCCTTGCTGCCTACGCGCTCACACACGGAGGGTCTGAAAATCACGGGAACATCCTTCAAGTTGATGAGCTCATCTGTTGCATCAATAAGGATCGCCAATAAATAGTGATATGGTTTCATTGGAATTCAGTGCTCATTTAGAGATGCAGTCATTTGTATTCACAGCATGGCACTGTGATTAACCCTTTCATTAAAGCTCTAATTCCAATTAATGCAAATTGGCTGGACACATACAGCACGTAGGTAATAAGCTCCGCTACAGTAACAGCATAGCTTGGTCAGGAAATGCAAGCACATCTTTCATCTTCATTTAGCTTTGAAGGGGTTATATTACAGTAGCTCCTTTCGCATCCCTGCTACCGAACCCTCACTGAAAATTAAATGCCACCAGCAGCGCTACTGAAATATGCTCTAAAGTTTACAGGCAAACTACAGAAGCTTGTAAGAGCCAGGGGACTTCTCTGGCTTAATTATATAGACCCTGTTCCATAAACTGCTTCAATGGAATAAATACAAATAGCATTCCCTACTTTGCGACTACTTTGGGTTAATGAAATGCACATAAACACCCACGGTCTGCTATGGCTCAGAAATTCCACAGAATAAACACACAACCTCGCTGGAAGCCCTAGTCAGGATTCAAGCCTTGGTACAGACATGAGAACCAGCTGCCTGGACTCAGCAAGGAAATAATTTGTTGTTTATATTCTACTGCTATTCTAAGCTGCAGAGAGTGGGAACTGTCTACAATTTACTGAACGGGGAAAAAAGAGTCTGAGATTTTGTTGTTTAGGCTCCAATTAGCAAATCCGTTTCTCCTGTGTGAGGTGTATGAGGTGAGAGGGGCTGAGGAATTCCATGAATCAATGTTCAACACCCCCTTGGCTTTGGGAAATGAGAGATTTCAACCTGGTGTCACTTACCTTCATCCTCTGGATATACTTGGGAACAAGGACTTGAGTGAAGAAGGGAAAGCTAGAAGAGTATTTAGGGAGAGGAATCTGTACTTTATTACTCTCCTGCATGTTTCTATTGCCATGACATGAAGGGGAATTAGATGCAACTGGACACAAACTACCAAGATTCCAGCAAGTTCTTGTTCATGTGGCTAGTATGCAAATTTCTCATGTTTTCTTAACTTTCTCCAAGCATGCCATCTCTCCTACAATGCAGAAAGAATGGCTAGTTGTACTGCCTGGACATGGCATCCAACAGACATCTCCAGGAGTCTGCTGAAGTTTCATTCACTGAACACTTAACAGTACAGGTGGGAGCACAGGCCTCTGGAGGTGTCAGAGCTAACAGCATCACACCATCTCAACAGAGAACAGTTTTCAACTTTCAAGGACAGTACCTTAAAGCCAACAGTTATTCTCCTCCTTGGACGCCGAGCTTGCTTTTCTTGCTGCCATTTGTATTGGTTAGTCCAGAACCCTCATAAGGCCAGGACAGACAACAGTTTTGGGGATTTTTACCTAGTTTTTATAAGGAACCCAGATGCTGTCTTACACTTACCCTTACTTTGTTTTGTTGTGGGTTTTTTTTCTCAGGCCCTAAAGTTGTAGAACAGGAAAATGTTTGTCCTGTTATGCAAAGAAACAATAGTGCAGCAACCCACATGTGGCACACTGCTGTAAGTCTGTAGAAACAGAATTTCTCCAGTTCCTGCTCGTCCTTCCTGTACTGCACACCTCCAAAACCCTCAGCTTTCTCATAACCAAGACTCACCCCAGGGAGATCAGTGGGAGGCAGGTATGATTTTAAGTGTCAGTCGTGTTTGCCACTGAGAAGGAGAAGAAAGTTCTCTCACTGACCTGTAAACCTGAGCTGTTGATACCCGAACCAAAATAAAGATGGAATTTGACAGCTTGGTGACTCTAATGTCACATTTCAGTTCTCTAATGCACCAGCCCAACTGTGCTAGCTGGAAGGTAACACAGAAGAAAAACAGCACCTATCGAGCCGCAACCCAACCTCAGACCACCTAGCCAGACCAATAAAGGTATCAGACTGACAGAAGACAGACTGTTATTGCTGCTCATCTGTGCTGTTCACATAAATGGCACTTCACACACACAAGGATGAGTTGCTGCTCAAAAGCAATTCCAATTTACATAAAGACAAGATGATGACGCGCCGACAAGCTGGAGGAGAGCAAAGAGTCTAAGGACATATATCTCATAGTGAGGTAAGGATGAAACCTTGATGGGTACAGAAGGTTTTATTGCTGTAGCATATATAACTGCTAATATAAAAAGGTGAAGTGCAAGGCCAGATGCCTTAGGTATTATGCATATATAGTCTCTTCTCCTCATTCCTGACTTTGATATATAAGTGAGAGAACATATGTCAAACCTTCTAAGGTAATTTTTTAACATAAGAAAGGATCTTTCCTCAGAAAGAACACCCTGCCAAATAGCAGAGGGGCAGTGATTTTTCCAGTCTAACCACTGAGAAAGAGCAAATACATTCTGGCATGCTGAAGATCATGAACTGAAAAAGCACGTGCAGTGATGGGTACACAGACCTACCTTAAAAAGCAGGCAGTCTCCTTGGTGCTCGGCATAAATGGAGGTGAGTCGATACTGGTTCTCAGTTGTGATGTCAATCTGGTACCCCGTTAGTGTGTAGCACACCTTGCGAAACTCCTGGATCTTGGTCTGGAAAACTTCTTTCAGACGCTGGTTCTTTAGTTCTGCACTTTCCACTTGCTTCTTCAGCTCTACGTGGAAGAAAATGAGTACTTTGTTACACATCACGAGCACAGAGCCCTTGTGCCGTATTTACAGTGCTAGCCAAACTAAGTGGAATTGAAAAAAGGTTAATTATATTTTTTTTAAAATGAATTAAGCAGGCAGAGTAAAGAAACAAGCAAGCTAGAGTCCTCTCCTCTTGGCCCCATCAGATCAAAAGATAATAAACTGAGGAATAACGAAAACAGACGCGTCTTGGTGGGATGGATTTTTCTTTTGCTCAGCCAGCCTTTTAACAACATGCTACAAAATTCAAAGCTATAGCATCTATTTCCCCACATGCACACATCTTATTTTCTACACAGAACCCAAGAGAAGGGTGTTACGCTACACAAAGCAAGAGAGTGGAAAAAATGATAAGAAATATGCCTCTGCATTGTTGCATCAGGATGAAGCTGCGTATAAGGGAAATCTCCAACATGCTCTTGATTTGACTGTAAGTGCTTTGATCTCAAATTGACACACTGCTTAGGAATCCCTCAAGATTCGGGAAGGGGCTTTTATTGTGATAAAAAGCCTGAAGAGTACCACTGCCTCTTCACATTTGCTACCTTAACTGGACTAGTCCCTGGAAGAGAGGTCCTGTGAGACTGCCTGCCACTCACCCTGTGTTTTATTGCTACAAAGGGAGCTGCCAGTACTGTGAATCCTTCAAGAGGATACACAACAATTACCATGAATCTTTCACCCAAGGTGCCTTCTGAGTAATTAAACCTCGATTTATCCCCCCATTAATTACAGAGATTGGCTTTACTTTAATATACACTAGAGATGTCTCCCAAGTCAGCCTGTTTTATCAACACTGAAGTCCAGGGTTAGAAAAAAAACCTGTCTCTTTCTAACAGCAAACAAATAGACTTCCTCACTTGGATACCTCTTTGTCATTCTGAGGTTTAAGGCTTTGTGCGTGCTGTGATCAGAGACATAATTGCAGCACGTGTTGGCCATATGTCTTTATTTTAGCTAGTTCAAGGCCCAGCAGTAGGATAGCAGACGTTTCAGTGCAAGTTGACTGCCTGAATACGAAGGAAGGTTTTTGGCTGGGCTTACACAGCCCATGCTAAAACATTATTGTTTCCCAAATGAGCTGGGAAAGTTTTTGCTTGACTGTTTGCTGAGAAGTTGTTCTGTCAGCCTCCCAGGCGTAGTGCAGAGAGAATGCAGGGTGGTAACTTCAAGGCCATGGACTTACCTGTGATTTACCACTGAGCAATTGCAAGTGCAGCAGGAGAACCCGAGTCTCCTCTTACCTTTGGTACTGCTTCAGTTAGGCTCTCCGGATGGGACAAAAGGATTATTCGATGTGTTAAGTTAAAGTGACTTAAATGCCACTGAGGATGCCCCTGCTCAGAAGTACTTTGGCTTTAATCCAATTCAGCTTAATCCCCAGCCAAGGACAGGAACTCTTTAATGGTTAAAGAGAATTACATGTCCCTTTACCTCTGACTGAGAGCATCCACGTAGGGAGAGTTAATGCTGGCCAACTCCTTACCTTTGATTAATTCAGCTCTACCTTCCTGAGCAGCTTGTGGAGATGATGTACAAGCAAAGTATTTCCTTCACTCTGGGTCTCACCTCAGCTGTATCTTGCTTCATCAAGCAGAACAAGCCAGTCTTGGACAACATCACCAGTATGTTCATTAAAAGACTGCTACACAGGGAACGCCCCCAGTTGCTGGGGGATGTAAGGTAACTACAGTATCCAATCCTGCCCAACAGGTTGTGGCTTACACACTGTGCTTTCTCAGGAGCTTGAAAAGGCTGTGACCTTCCTGACCACCCACCTTTCCATTTTTACCACTCATTACTGTGTGATTAACTCAACCCTTCCTTGGATTCTTAGAACCTGTTCCCCATCATCTCATCTGGGTTTGGTCTTTGATTAATCACATAATCAGACTCTGAAATCAGGAGGTTAATTTGAAGTTCTGACCTCAATATTCTTACAGTCTTCATTCAGCTATGCAACTGTTAAAGACAAAATTCTATACATGAAAGTAAAAATTCAGTGACCACACTGCAGTGGTAAATAACATTTAGCCACAGTCAGAGACAGCACTGCCTTTAATATATCTCCCATGTCCAACAGCAATATATTTTTTCCTAATAAATGCAGCCTTGGAAAAGTAAATCTGCCTTTTCCTACCGCATCTTGGAGGCTGCCTTTCCTGACTTTTATAACCTTGGAGGTGAATGGCACCCTAATTCATGAACTCCTTGAGCAGCTTTCATTATTCATGAAGAATTAGCGCCTTTTCCACTGTTTTGTCTCCCAGACTGGGTACTGCTAATGGCCATCATGAGCAGCCTTGCACATGATGGGTTGTAGCCTTCTCACCCACCCAACAGCAGTGGCCTAGTTAGACTACAACCATGTGAATCCAGAATAGCAACTATATGATGGCAACTGCTTTCTTCCGCTACCTTCAGGGTGAAGAGGGAAAAACTCTGAGTACTATCTCTCTTTTATGCAAGAAATCCTGATCTTTTCAGTTTAACTGAAGACTAGAAAGCCTTCGCTCCAGACAGTGTGCCCTCGCCTCCTCCCACTGTTCCTCCTGGCCCCATTTCCAGTGCCTGCGGCAGATCTGGTGTAGAACCACGTCAGCCATCCTGGCTTTAGGAATTCATCTGCAAGAAAAACCCTTATCTCCTTGTTAGAGATGCCTTGTGTCAGCCACTGGCAGAAGACGCTGAACTCGATAACTGCTAATGTAGGTGCAGCCGAATGTGCCAGGGATAAAGCCTTGTCAACCCCTCTGTGGCTCTGTAAGTGGTTCCCCAGCAGCGTTTCTTTAGCTTGGGGATGGGACAGAAAAAGCCCAAGCACGCAAAGGGACATGAATGCTTAAGTGTGCAACTGCCCCCAGCGAAAGGTCCACTGAACCCTGACTATAAAACAGAGATTGCTCTTCCTTTACACCCAATTAAATTGCAGTCCTCAATGGTTCAGCTACAGCAACTGCAGATGCCTACCTCCTGCAGTATTTATCCCGCAGAAACAGTTCAACCAGGGGCTATTCCCAGATTAACTCAGGACAGCACTCAGGACTGAGACTACTCCCTTGCTTTCCACTCAAGGCTCTGTTGACACAACCAAGAAGCCACATTCTAAGGAGGATTCATGGAAGAGTAACTTGATGAAAGGTGACTTGAGAAATGTAGGATGGGATCCTACTACTGAAACAAAGCCATTTCTTTCATAACCTTAGGATATTTTCATAGCTTCCCACCATGCTTCTGCAGGAAAGAGATCTGTAGGCTCTGAATCATACCAGCCAGCTCCAGGCCAACATCTCAGACACTTTGGGGTATCTAAAATGGCACAGGATGCCTATTTTTAGGCACTGGGTACCAATGTAGCCTCTCTGCACCAAGGCTCTGCCCGCATATGGCCCTGGCACTGCAGATTCCCTGAACACAGAGAACAGCACAAGCAGCATATGCACTGACTCGGGGAGAGTAATTAATCTTTCTAATATTTCCCCCACCAAGTGAAGACGTTAAGCTAAGAGGCAGCCCATTGTTTGTTCTGTGTCTGAATTCAAAGATGTGACGGCACTAAGTCTTAAACCTCACCTAATACTGCTAATTCCCGCCAAATTCTAGCACAGTCAGGAAAAAATTGAATAAAAATCGTCTTTTGCACAGAGTGCAATTCAGCATATTTCAGAGCAATGTTTAAGGCATAGCCCTAGAGGCCACTGAACAGAGGGAAAACCTTTCAGGATGGGTCGAGGTGCATGAACAGAGCAGGTTTCTGATGACAGCATTACTGTTTCCACCCATTTTATCTACCACCTACAGAACATTGAACATCTTGATCCTGTAAGATCTTTCCTAACATTTGGAGAATGAGGTTTAATTACATCATTAGAAGACAGTGTTTTAAAACTAGAATTCCTGTATTTACAGTACCTGTTTGAGTTCCTGTGTTTGACTCTGTTACCCTTGCACAGAACAGGTGAGAGAAGTTGCAGGTTTGCTCTGCAGAAGACACGGACAGGGAAAGTCACACCATAAACATCCTTCATCCCAGAGAAGGGACACCAAAGCATCCCTCACTGAACCGTTAATGAAACAAATAAGAACTGAGAAAATATGCGTGAGATTTGGCAGGCTATGCCTTGGTCAGGGATAATGACTGGCTATTTACTTTGCCTGGGGAAAAAAAAAAAAAAGAAAAAAAAAAAAAAAGGAGGAGAACAGAGAGAACAGGAAAATAGATGGAAATCATACCACCCCACCTCCTTTGTATTCAGGCCATGAGAAGTACAAAAAGTTGCCCATCCTGAAGAATGTGATGGTGGGAAAAAAAAATCCTCACTGAAAAAAATCATTAATCTGTTACAAAATGAATATTGCCAAATGATGAACCTCCCCCTAATGATGCTGCTTCTTGAAACACCTTGTATTTTCACACACTTATATCGACTTTAATGAATAATTCAAACTATTTTGGATAAATAAATAAAATATGAGTTGGGCTTTTTTGGTCTCATATTGAAAATGTCACTGCGTTTTATCCCATTGCTTTTACACTCCTTATATCTGAAAACATTCACAGCTGCCTAGAAATACCACAGCTTTGGCTCTTGCTCTGAGTTCAGCTAGGTCAATCAATAGCAGTAGCAGTCTCCACACCAAAGAAAACCAAATCCATGCTTAACCTTTTCCCCAGGGAAAGGGGAGGAAACAATGCAGTTCTCAGCATGCCAAAAGCAGCATGAAATTAAATGTATCACTAGTCTTTTCCAGGAAAACACAAATTTGTTCTGCCCATCCTCAAAGATGCCACAAGCCATGTAGCTGCATTAATTCCATCGCAATCCCAACTAGTATCTCTCTCTCTCAGAAAGGCCTGAAGTCCTTTCTAACTCCCCATTAAAGGTTACTTTCCCTTAGTAACATGTCTAGGGTCACTCCCTCCCAACACACACAGAATAAAGTATTTACACATGAATTCCCATGCCTGCTGACCCTGTCACAATGCCTCCAACAGAAACCACCCAACAGTGCTGTGGAGGATATTGTATTTTTATCAGTCCTGCTTTATTTAAACAACAGACTGCTTAGATTCTGCTTCCAGCCTACAGAAGGGATGCCAGTACCATCTTGTTCACACAAGGTCCATAATGGGAAGAGGAAATGCTATTTTCTCAATTCCAAGCAGCAGGGCCACAATTACCCTCACTCTCTCCCACCTACACAAGCTGCTTCTCTCCATTCCTATAATGCTGTGCCTGCCGCACAATGTCACCCGTCAGTCACCCCCACTCGTACCCCAAACATTTAATTACACTTCCCTATTGCAGGTCTGCCCTTCCCATTGGGCTTTCTGCAACATTAATGCACCTGAGAGCCTTCCAGCCATTCCCTGGTTCAAACCCTGGGCTGAAGTTTTCTCCTCCAGCTCTAGATTACGAGGAACAGCGCCTGAAGAGCTCAGCGATACTCTGTGAAGGACGCGGTATAAAAAGAAATTGTATTGTATTAAATAAAGGCTAATAGAAGAAGAGCTGATCATTTTCTGATGTAGGCAAGTTTATGACCGTTGCTTTTGAGAAATAAAGTTGGCTTTGCTAGATTTTATAGGTGTGCTTTATGCCCTGGGGGAGTGGGACCAGGCAACCTAAGCGGTGCGGCAGCCCCACGCCACCCTTACTCAACCTTACAGCCTGGCAGAATCAAACTGCTCTTTGCAAAACTTGCAGTTTGTGACATTACAACCATGAATTGTAACTTTTCTTGAAGGTAAAAAACAGTTTTATATTCAACAGACTGCACTGGCTGTTCAATTTTAAACCTAAGTGGTATTTATTTGATCAGTCAACATTGGTTTATTTTTAAACCGTGTATGTACCATATGGTTCAGTGCACCTCCCAGCCCCCTCCTCCAGCCACCAGCTTGTCCTTCCAGCAGCTCAGGGATGTGTTTTCAAAGGCAGCACATTACAATAAAGGTCTCCACCACCACGGCCAGCTACAGCTCTTGCATTGCCCAAGAACTCTCCACTGAGACAATTTCCAGTATGCTTCTCTTCATTGCAGACGGTTGTCTGAAGTCCTCATTTCACACAACCCATGTAACTCTACAAGGGTTTCACTGATGGAAAATTTCATAATTGACCTTTATCCTCAGATAACCTCCACAAAGTGACAGAGGACACCAGAAGGCTAGGGTGAAAAAAGGACATCAAGGACCAGAGAGAGGAAGCTATGAAAGAGGATGACCTTTCTCTCACAGTACCTACACACAAACTAAATTGAGATTTATAGGATTCTTTTCTTCTTCTGAAAATGCTGAGATCACAATGCAAGGTTGCAAGACTCACAGACGTGAAGTTGGCCCAGGTACAGGATTCAGCCCTGACAGATGAACCACAACCAAGCAAAAGAGGGGATCCCAGTGTGGGCACTGCTCAGAGCTTTCTCCACCCTTCATCTCCTTGTGGGCAAAGCTTTTTCAGACCGGGGAAAGGTAGGAAACGAATAGGCTTTTGGAAGCCCAGCTCAGCTCCTCAGCCACCCCTGCAGTGTGTCCACATCATTCTAGGTGAAGGCAGTGCAGTGTTGTGTGAAGAGACCCTGGGTAGCTTTAAAATCGCTGGCTTAAATGATGTGAACAGCCTGCATGCAGCAATACAGAACTCAGTGGGGATGGCAACATTCACCCCAGATGAGGAATAAATTAACCTCAGGAGAGCTATTTATTGCCCAAGGTGGGCTTCACCAATTAGTATGATATGGCACAAACCATTTGGAAGTTAGGATTGTCACACTGGTCATAAATTGTGAAGCAACCAGGAGGACATTTCCCTCCATCCCCAAATGACAATTAAAATCTTTGAGCCACATTTCCCTTCCATATGGCACTTACAGCCCAACAGCACTTCCCAGAACAAAGCGATGTCAGCCGGAGCTGGAGCCAGTCATTAACTTCAGATGCAAAAACCAGCCCCACCTTAAAAATACAAATGTATCGTGATGCTTAAGTTTACTGTAAAGTAGTTACCTTCTGCTTCTAGAACAAGCCAGGACTACTAAGCATAAGTCTTCCAGTCTACCTGTTTTCCAGGTAACCTATTTTGGAGCTATTAAAAAAAAAAAGTCACTGAGACTTTTCATGGGTGTAGTTAAGGGAAGCCTGGTAGCAAGAACAGGGGCATAACTTGCATTGCTTGTCAGAGGACACTTCTCCACTAGGTTGTTTCCAAGAAAAAGAGTGGTTTTGAAATCGTTCAAGTGTCTAATGTAAGAATTAATCCTTGGGACTATATAATTAACATATAAAATACACATTGTTAATTACATGAAGTGGTCTGCAGAAGCATCTAATAGATGAATTTATCCCTTCTCTGAGGGCCTCCCCTGCATTCTGCCCATCATTTTGTTTACACTGGCACATCATTACCATTACTACTACCCCAAAACACTGGATGTTATTTAAATCTCTGAAACGGCATCCAACATCTGCTGTTAAAACAAACACAGAAAACCAGCTCCAGAAATATTTGTTTGTTCCCTCTCAAAGTGAAGATTTTCTGCAAGAGTTCTAGTCATGCACAATGCAGGGTGGACAATATTCAATCATGCCTTAGAGAGCTCTTTGCAGTTTATTATCTAATGATGTTCACCAAGGATATGAACAGGAGCTGAAAAGCACCACTGGCAACAGATGATTTCAAGCTTTCCCAGAAGGAAATGTATTTTTATCCTACTCCAGGAACTTTCTAAGCTCAAACTCTGAGGCTGAAACTCATGGAAATGCTGTTTTGACTTGGTGATCATGTCCAAGATTACATTACTTTCAGTATCTTGTCTCCCTGCCTTCCCTGCACTGCGAAGCCTGTGCTCACAACACAAAGATATCGTAGCTTTGCAGGCAGACAGATCTAAATATAGAATTAATAAACACCTAAAGAGATTCCTCCCATTTCTGAAGTAGCTTATCAAATAACTATGCACTGCAAGACTCTGAAATGGGACAGGGCACCATACAAGCATCCTTTCATTCTTATTTAGGATGCACAGACCAACCCTAAACCCTGCAGGCTCCCTGATTATTTGGAGCACAGTTGTGAATAAACACACTCCGCTGAGCTAAAGCCCTTCCTTCCCATGCACCACCTCTCTTCTTGATGGACATTGTCACACCACGACCACATCCAGAACTCACTTTTTATTTGAGACAAAGCCAGGTGCCCCCATCCCCTAGGTAAGGTGGCTCTGCAGAAAGGTCAGCCTGCCATTCCCCTTGTTCGCACGGCCCGCGCTAATGGCAGCGGTTCCGCTGAGCGCAGCACGCGGGCAGGATGCAGGGGCGTGGGGCACGCCGAGGAAAAGCGCTCGCCGTTTCAGCCAGCCAGCGGGGATGGAAATACAATTGCACTGCCACAGATAAAGGCAAATCTCTGCAGCATGCCACCTTATTTGTGTTTTTAATGGGAGAAGATTGTGGAGTTTGTTTTGGGGCTTTTGTTCCAACAGAAATTAAGCTCTAAAAAGCCTCTGCTTGCTTCTTCTATTCAACCCTTTTATTTTTTTTTTTCATGTTTATCCCCTTAATAGTGTTTTGAAGTGTTGGCACTGCAATTGTATTGCTCGTGGCCTGAAAGCACTCTGGATGCCAACTAGTCAAACCTTCCCCAGACCCTTTCTGTTTTCTCCTCGTGCTCCTGCAGCAGACCCCAAAGGCACTTAACTCTGCTCAAAAAAAAAAAAAAAAATCACACCAGGCATTTCCTCTGTGTGCTCTTCCAAGTGCCCTGGACCTCCTCTCACAGGATAGCAGGTTCTGCCCTATTTTTATTGGCATATTTTTCATGTTCTACTTCATTTTCTTGGTGTCCACTTTATGAAAACAATCCTTTAAAGATGATCATGCTGGAGCAGAATGAAATGCTGGTTCAGCATGGAGCAGCAGAAAAGTGAGAGGGGAAAAGGGGTTTTCAAATAACAAAATTGCAGGAATGTGACAGAGACGTTAAGACAAGCAATCTTTTTTTCCCTGGAGCATGAAAGATGTTTGGAAACAGAGCCATCTCCTGGATAACCAGGCTTTCAATTACATTATTCCAGCCTCTGGAACTCATATTTCGATCACAGGAGCCTGAAGTGTTATTATGGATAGGGAGAATTATTCATTCCCCTTAACCATGTGCTAATGCTCTAGAGCAAGAGGTAAAGGCTTGAAGTCTCCAGGCAATGCCCGCAAACTGTCCCAAGACTGGAGGGCCTCCAAAATCATCTCTGGGCAGGGTAATAGGAAAGGTAACAACTGTCTCTCTCAGCCCAAGCGTCGAGCCTCCTCTTTCGATTCTGAATTATTCATCATGTGCTAACTTCCAAGCCAGTTCAGTTTTAAATTTTTAAATATTTAATAATTGGGTATTAAATATGCATGCAATTTTATTAGAAATTTTGGAAGATGGGCACTAAGGCTCTAATTGTTAAGTTCATCATTGGGACAGACTGGCTATTCAGACTTTCTAGCTTCCTAGAGAGAGAAAGAAGAAGAAAAAAAGGCCAAACAAGTATTTATGGATATCTCTGACTGCAAATCACAAGAAAACACAGATACCTGTGCCATTTCTTAAAAAAATAACAATCTCTTTATGAAAAAGCTGAGAAAGCTACAGTGTGAACATGATAGAAAGCCCTTAGCTTCAGTCTAGAAGGTCTTGAAGAGTTTCATTTTGGTGTCATAGAGATGTCCATCTTGGTAAAAGGTCAGTTGAGCAACCTCTGACTAGAAGAGCAGCAAGGAAAACATGCAATAGGTCTCAGCTGTGATTCAAAGCAGATGCAGGGAAAGTTCAGCTCGATACACACCTGGAAGGAAGCAGATTCTTCCCTTTTTTTCTGATGCCTACTCACAGGGGACAGCAGGATGTACAGTCTCCCCTGAGCTGGTCTGACAACTCAGATTCATTAAATATCCATGCCTGTTTCTCTCCATGTAGCTCCTGCAGACTGTGTTTTCTTCTCTACCCCCTCCTTTTCAGCAGATATCTCTTTAACCCTGATCCATGCTGAGAACGTGCCCATGTTCCTGTCCCTCTGTATTATGCACGCACATTCCCTACCGTGCCAGAAATTGTATGGTTTACACAAAAGATGACACAGAAGCCCTGGAATTATATGCAAATGAATGGATCTGTTCCTCACTTCTTACCATTACAACTCTGACTTTCCAACAACTGCATGGGGTAATTTCTGTACCAGCTTTCAAATAACGGACATCTCTGTGTTATTAACATCTCACTGTGGCAAGCAGTTTGTCACCTTTCACAAAAATGATCTGAAAAGACACCAGCAATTATTCCTAAGGAGATTATTGGGTGGCTATGTCCCAGCACAGCAGCTGGAAGCTAAAGAGACATAATATTCACTGGGAAAACTCCTTTTTTGAGTCAAGAGAACATGGAAGAGATTAAAAAAAAATGAATTGGAAACAATTACAAAAGTAGAGGAAGAGTCAAGCTTGTTCCTTTTAATTTTGTTCATCTCTATACCAATATTAGGGGCACATCTTCAGAAGGGAACTAAAAGCTCCTGCTTATGATATGGGACATTAACTTCAGAGATTTATCCTGGGAAGGAGCTTGGTACGTTATCAATAAAAGACCCCAAGGAAGAATGACTTGAACAACTCTTCCAGCTGCAAACATCCAGCTGATTTCTAGGTCTTGGTTTGGTTCTTTAAACACTTTTTAAGCATGAAGGACTAAACATCTGCAGGACAGGCAGCTGTTGTCTTCCTGGAAGTGCTGTATAATTCCTGGTTATATCTTATAACACTACCAAAGAACAAGCATTTGCTTGGCTAACATTCACGACTGATGTGGGGCAAAGAGAAGGAGCCTCATCTAACTTCAAGTCAGCAATTACTCATGGCTCTTGGCCAGAACTGAGTAAGTAGGGTCCATGCCTCTGCAAGAAGGGCCAAGGGATCCAGTCACCCAAATTTCTTCAGCAGTGGGGATAATGGTGTTGAAGAAGGTGATGTTCTACTAGCTGTTCCTTAAGGACAGGTAATTTCTGGTTACATGTCAAAATTGTATTAAAAAAATCCCAAAGCACCAAAAACCTAACAGTCTGCCCTTAGAGGTAAAAGTAGAAATTTATTAAGAAGTTAAATACTTTTGCTAGTGCTGAACCAACCTGTTGCCTTCACCTCTGTGAAAAATACTTTTTATGACTTTGATGGAAGCTCTTCTAAACACCAGCGCCCAAGTTTACAGATCTCCTCTCTGGAGCTAGAAAAGCACAAGAAAATCTGAGCAAGTTTCCTGTTTGCAAGGATGGCAAAGAAAGAACTATTGCTGCACTTTTTGGGTGCATATTGTCAACAACTCTAAGCTCAACCTTTTCATACTACCAATAAACATATTAAAAAAATTATGAGCTCTGCCTATTTCAAGTCCAAGAAACATCTGTACAGAACATAATAGTCCAAACTGGAGCACTTTACCATGGTTGTTTCTTCACCAACATTTAAAAAAGTTTCTGTACATCATCTAGGAGATACAGTCCAATGTCAGACATCATGTTGCTCCCAAACATTCACACAATACCTTCCTCAAGCATAGGACAAGAAAGCCAACATGTAGGGGGGCACAGAATAGATCCATAAGGAGGTAAGGACATGCAGTGCAGTGACATTACCAAGTTAAGGGTAATTCATAATGAACAATTTAGGGAAAAAAAAAAAAAGGAGTAGGACTAAGAACTTCAGAGAGAGTGAAAGTATGCAGAAAAGATTTCAGGACTGAGTCAAGCATTCTGAAATCTAAAGATAAATAAATTAAAAATAGTGGTATTTGGAAGAATGAGGAAAACTATGAGAGATGGACAAATGCTGCCAGCTCACAGCCACCCAGAATGCTGCATGGACCTACCTGCTGAAGATAACACCTTCTGTGGATTCTTAGGGCTCTGCCCAAATGCAGAACAAAGATAGTTTGAATAAAGCATCCAGCCAAATAACCAAGCAGGTTAAAATTAGTACCACTTTTAATTCTTCCCAGCTGAGAGACTTTGGTGGAGAAACAAACAGGAGCTGTGAATGATTTCACACCTGCATGTTCAAATTACCTTAAGCAAGATGAGTAGGACCACCTGGGAAGACCTCAAATCACAAAAGAATGCTTGTGGATAGGTCTAATAAGATATAAACCCTTTCCTTTTTTCTAAGAAAGAGATGTTTTAATGGCCTATAAGCTTTTTTTTTTTTTTTCAGCAGAAAAAAACCAGCACCCAAATGAGAGATTTCTGCTACAATGCAGAAGGTCAAAGTCTCTTGCTTTGAATGAAGACCTTGGTAAAGGGACTCGATAGCTTAAGAGTTTAAACCAGAGCTTTTGGTGTATTTTTGAGTGCAAATAATATTAATAAAATGCTCTGACAGAGGGTGTTTTAGTGGACGAAAAGTGTGAGGGAAGTAGAAACATTCTTAATGAAAATCTAATTTAGCAATCTTTTTTTTTTTTTTAAGTGCTTAAAAATTCCACTGAGGTCACCATTCTGGAGAGATGACAAACTCCCGGGATAAAGGCTGGAAAATCCTGGTAGTCGTGTCACATTTAGCAAGTCAAAGATATGTTTGTATAAGGCTGTAGAAGGCTAAATCCATTTTACATGCTGTATGTATTATTAATTTCTGACAGTGGGCTTAGAAAAACCTAATTCGCTGGAATACGAGCTCCCTTTGAGCGGAGGGAAGCCTTTTCAAAACTCATCTTTTATTGACTGAGTCATTTTTGAGTCAATCTGTCTGCTTTCGGCAAGACAAGAGTTTTAAATCTTCTCTCTTTTTTTCCTCCTTTTTGAGTCGTGGCAAGTCTATTAAAACCTGCTAATGTATGCAGCAAGGCCTCTGATTTGAAATGTAATGAATTCTTCAGATAGTGGCAGATTAGGGGGAGATGATGATAGAAACAGCCAGAGATGCCAAAAAAAGAACTCTCCAGAAAAAGAGGAGGAGATGGGTGAGAGGGAATGAGAAAGATTAACCCTTTTTATCCAGAAGAAGAAAATCTTTAAGCTTCATTAATAGAATCAGTTAAAAAGCAGAACTGGAAGAGGCAGAGCATCTTCAGGCTTGCCTGGGGCTGAATGAGACAAAGAATAAATGAATCTTTCCTCCTAGAGTCTCTTGTAAGATTAGGTAATTCCCTAAGTGAAAAATGAATAACTTAGAGAAAATTAGCTCCATCCATATAAATAAGCCTTCATATTCCAAGCCCAGAGCTTCCCAGGCAAATGCCCTGAAACAATTTTTTGCTGTTGTGTAACAGATGGTTTCCTCCTCCCCCATTCCTTGGTTTGGTTCCAATTGCAGTATCTTTCAGGTGATCTTGTTTTAGCACAAAAAATGAGCATTTTGGGTGTAAATCAGCAATCCTGTTAGTGAAAGGAGGTTTGGCAGTTTTATTGTATTTGGCATCTTTGAAGTGCCGGACAAATGTTATGGAGTTACACAAATGAGAGATTAGCACTGTCTCCATTTTACAGATAGAGGAGCTAAGGAAAAGAAAGTCAAGGATGCTACTTAATTCGACAGCACTGATCTGGTGACAGCCTGGGCTGAGAATGCAGAATCTGCTGAATCACGGCACAGACCTGGGATATCTTCCTGTTTTAACAGGAAAATTCATAGCTCAGCCTTGAATTTGATGGCTTTAAAAAATACAAAATGAGATTTATAATAAAATTCTAATGAAACAAGACCTTAGAGAAAATAGCCTGATGGAGTACAGATGACCCAGTGGATTATAATTAAAATTAAGCTCAGCAGAACTGATGCAGGTGAGCAAATACGGGAGACTAAGAAACAGGTCCTGTCAACCTGATGCCCCTTCACTAATGACAGGCATTGAAATATTTTAACAATTGAGAAATCCCAAATAACAGAGGCAAAGCCTTCAATTTAACATGCAGCAAAGTATCCAGGTCCATGCATGTCTTCCCTACAGATGCAAGACATTCAGCACGCAAGTCAAACTACAAAAGGAAAAAAAAAAAAGTTTTACAAGTGAAAAGTTAGCTCAAAAGCTGCAGGAGGCACAGACTGGGGAAAGTAAGCATGAGCTGGAATAAATAGCAGTGGGAAATCTCTGCAGTGGGATACAGGACACAGGTAAAAGCGTTATCTTGGAGGCCAGCAAGCTATGGGAGTTAGCCTGGCTTTTCAAATTGCTCCCAGGTACTGTCTTCTCTTGCTGGCAGAAACACATTTTTTCTCACCCTGGAGAACAACAGTGGCTGTATGGCTGTGCCCACCATCTCCTAAACTCCATAAGTCCCTTGATGTGATTCTCCACAGCTGGGAAACCATCTTTTCCTAGCTGTCTGTTTTCTTCACAACCCTGATGCGAGAGCTGCAGAATTCACAGATGTGAGCTTTACATTCCCACATATTTGTGCTTTTGGGAAGAAGAAGAGGTTACACTTGCTTTCATGTATATAGACACAACCCTGACCTTTAGCTTGGTCCCAACCCTCTGACTCAACAGCTGGCACTCACTCTCTGAATCAGTAATGAACTAAAGGCTATGGCAGGGAGCATGCTGTGCTGCGGATATACCATTCTTCAGAGAAGCTAAAAAACTTACACCTGGACCATTACAGAAGAGGCAAAACATTTTCCTGTCAGAGCAATTTTATTTGGGGACAAGGGCACGAACCAGAATGGTGGTATTGACCTCATGTCCTGTACAAATGCCATTTGCCTAACTGCCTTCTGCGTCCTCCACTTTCAAGTTAAAAAGACACTTCACACTTTTTGCCATAAGGACAGTTCCTGCGTGGCACTAAGCAGTTACTTTATTTCACGCTAGCCACGGATGCATTTTAGTGATGGATGGAGCAACCCCTGGGCATATTTCCTATTGCTGTGAAGTTTACAGAGCACTTTGGGAATCCCGAGAGGCTGACGTGCTCATTGCAGCAAGCCCTGCCGACACCATCGGCTGCAGCAGGCTCAAAGAACAGCCTACCCCAGAATATCATTATTTTTCTTTTTCAGCTGCAGTCTGCATTCCCCCTGCATGGCCTCCAGATCCCTCCTTCCTGCCCTGTTTGTTGGGAAGATCCTCTTCCTTCTTGTCATTGCTTGAACCCTTCCATCTCTCTAACTCCTGAGAGTACTGAACCAAACACTGTCTTAGTGAAGGACCTAACCCCTTTGAAATAAGATCAGTCAAGAAACTGAGATCTACGGTATTTAGTCACCAAAGAGAGTATTTAGGTATATAAAAAGAGCATAGCATATGGTAACATTGACCCTTGGTCTCCATCGATCCACACCCAGGGAGCAAGGGCACAAAGAAATCTGCTCTCTTGAACTGCAGTTTTCATTGAGGAGGATTCACTTCGGATTTAGGTTTAGAGAAGATTTTACCCTCTGCTGCTATGAACTCTTCCCACCGGGGTCAATGACACCAAGTGCCAGGAAGACCATGCTGCTGGCATGAACATCACTGCTGGGATAGGTCAGTCAGAGGTTTGGGAAAAATATTGTTGAGGGACAAGTGAGGAAAGGGAACAGTGGTACACACAAAGGGCCTGTGTGCCTGGGATGTGCAAGCAACAAAACCAGGTTTACCCAACTAGGCTAAGCCAGTGAATTAGCTCTGTTCTCAAAGAAAAAGTTATCATTAAAGGCTGTGCTATTCAGAAACTCACTTTACATGTGAGAAAAGTTTGCAAAAATCCTCTTGCATTATCCCCAGCCTTATAGATTTTTTTCTTTCATCTGAGGCTCAGAGCGGGGATTACCCATTAAGGTGCAGTGGCCAAGTCACAGTCAATCTATTCTCTGTTAAAATAAGAAAAGGCTTTGGTCTTTCCTGTCCTATTCCATTTTGTTCCCTTCCCATGTCCACATCCAAACTCCAAATAGGTGCACAAGTCCTGAATACCAAGAGGACACGCAGAATGATACCCAAAGAACCACACTCACTTCTCTGTCCTACAGGCTGCATCCTACTTCTTCAGCACCAAAGAATAAGAGTTCATTTAAAATCTTCATCTACTTCTAAACACAGTAACAATACCATCAGCAATCTCCAGTCGGTGCTGACCAATTTTCACCTGCAGTTTCCATTATTTCACCCCCCCGCCGTGTTGCTGGAACAGTGACAGCAGCACTGGTAGGTTGGCAGCAGAGCAGCTGGGCTCAACCATCTGCAGTCGTTCACATCTGGCCACCCTAAATCTTGACCTAGCAGCACCAGCTTGAGCAGATGTGCTCAGTGAGGGATGCAGAGATGACGAGAGTCAGCTCCGAGCTGTGCCAGCTCTGCCTCTCCCCTGCTCCTGGCACCCTGGTGGGACCGTAACCAAGTGGAGTTAAACAAGGAAGTTAAGTAGAGCTGGGGTTAGGTAATAAAAGTAAAGGAAGACTAAAGAAATACTTTCACAGGCAGGTGAAGCATAAAACTACAACTACAATGCTTTTACCACATTGAGGTTTTTATAGAAACGTGTTTGCTTTTTCTCAAGCACAGAAGTCAGAGACTGTAAACATCTGCTCGTTCACACAGTCTCTCTCCCACAGTGTTTTGACTTAGGTATTTTCCTGTAACGTTTGCAACTTCAACACATCAGAATTGTGCCAAGGCATCTGAAACAGTACAAGGTATTGGAGTTATTAGAAAAGTGTAAAGTCGATAAACTCAAAGTGTTCTCTGGAGACTTTCAAAACGTGCCTGGATGTGATCCTGTGTAACCTGCTCTGGGTGAATGAACCTGCTTGAGCAGGGGGTTTGGATGAGATGTCACCAGAGGTCCCTTCCAACCCCTACCGTTCTGTGATTCTGTGAAAACAAACTTAGGAGAACCCTAGCATTGCTCTGAGGCATTCCAGTGCAGAAGAGCTGAAACTACCTTGAAAGCATTTTTCCAGTAAAACTAAAATGGCCTTCCTTTCAGCACGAGACCTACTGATGTATCTTGACCCTTTGGACATTATAATCCTCCTTCTGGAAAGCCACACGTCAGTTATAACATCAAAATATCTTAGCTGACAGACATCAATAGTTGCTTCCAGAAGTTAGTGAGCTGGAAGCAAGGCTGTTGTAGTCTCAGTGCTATATATTCTGCTGCTCTATTATTGTTTATTTATTTGTATTAGGATTCCAAACCAAAAGACGTCAATTATGGCTTACTAGGAATTATAAAGAACTTGTGTATTTGAGCTTCTGATTTAGTTATCAATACAAATAGACATGCTGCACTAAGAAGTAAAAGATAAAGCCAGAAAGCAAGGTTTGCATTATTTGCAGCCTCTTAGAGTAAAAAAAAATTGGAGAAAAGCTAAAGAGATTTTTATTAATGCTTTAGATGACTTAGAAAAAAGTCACTTAATCATAATATTGTAAACAAGGAAGTTCTACAGCAGTATTTAAAAATATCTGAAATTGTTTCAGGAGCCCCATTGATTTGAATTAGGCAGCTGCATAATCACAGGGGCTGCAATTTTAATGAACATTTCAACAGGAAATGTAGAGCTGATTATATATATATATCAAAACAGGAAAGATCCAAATGCTGCAGCTCTTTTTTTTTTTTTCTCCAGTTGTTCCATTTATTACCTTAGTTCTAGAGTTGATTTGGATGTGCACACTAACACAGAACTTACCTGACTGCCTCTCTCCTAGATGGCAGCTCCCCATGCTCCTGGCTGCAGCTCTGATCTTCCTGTCTCAATACATGTCATTAGGCACAGCATTTTGAAAAATAATTAGTGATTCAATCAGATTTTACACTGGATCAAGTGACTGGAAACTTCAATGCTGTGCTGCAGTTTTCCCTTAACATACTTTAGGGCATGTTATATATACTTAATTAGATAATGTTTATACAGTGCTTTGAAGAAATAAGGAACTCTGTACGGGCTAGGTCGTATTTTCCGAAGGGAAAAGAGCAGTGTTGAGACAGCAGAGGCACAGAGGGAGAACAAAGCCCTGAGAAACAGAACACCACCTTGTTTTCAGAAAGGTTCAGGATATCTGAGGAAAAAAAAAAAAAAAAAAAGTCAGCAGCTTCCAACATCTAGGCACTAAGAAAGAATCAAAAGTTGTAAAACACAGGATGCTACAAAGGCACCTAAATGACACCGCTGCAGATACCGAAGTGAGAATAGTGGTAACAGAGGCAGAAAGGCAGCAGCACCTACACAGATGGAAAACTTTGTGTAGACACAAGCACAAGACACTGATTATTACTCCATTAAGGCAATTTTGCAAGATAAAAATTCAGACAGAGCTGTAGGATTTGAAGAAGCAAAACGGAATGTACTCCACTCTGATGAACACTCTTATTCATGGGAGTGGGAACTCAGTGAATAAAAGCATCTTGCTTCCTATGCCTTCGTAGCGAGGGAAGCTCGCTTGCTAGTGTGCTTTGCTGGCTGCGTGCTAAAATGCTAAAATACACAGCAAAAAATGCGTGCACCACAAAAGCCTTCCTGGCAGGAACGGGACAGTGCATGGTCTTCACCAGCCTAGGCACCCAGAGCAAGCACCTCATGAGAGGGCAAAGGCCAGGCTCTCCTGATGAGGCACCACACAAGTCCTCGCAAAGGGCATCTGATCCAAACCTCTATTAAAACAATTTTGAGAACAACAAAGCAAGCTGTGGCTAAATCCACTCAGTATGGCAATGAACAAGTGAGGTTGCATCCAGCCATTTGCCTCCCTGCAGGGCAAGCAGCACAGAGAGCGCTCCAAAGAGTTTCCAGCAAGCAATGAAAGCAAACAATGTATGCAGGGAGCTTTAAAAATGATTGCAAAGAGAGCCCTGAGCTTCTGTTCTGTGCATTTTTTTCTTTTTTTATTTGCCTATAACTAAATTACATGATTTCTTTGCAAGTCTAATTAAGCAGTTAATTGATGCTGGTGCCCTTTAGCATCTGGCATTTAAGATTAAGTAAATAATGGAGAAAAGTGCATGCAGCACCCAGCAATAATTAAACACAGCAAGGGTTTGTTCCCCCACCCTCCCCCATTTTAACCTGTTATGGATAAATCTCGGAGGATAACTGTCTTTAATAGCCTCAAATACACTTACACACCATGTAATGATACTTCACAACAGTATTTTTCCTCTTAGACGTGGTGGATAGTAGGTGTATCTTTGATCTTAACCAGCAAATTTTATTTTACACCTTGTACTCAGGGGAAGGAAGGGCTCTGCTGCCACATCTCTACCCAACTGAAGAGCAGGTTAAATGGATCTTCATGGGAACATACTTCTCAATCCAGGAGTGTGAGTGCTGGGATCATGCATTAAAGATTTGTGGTCAAATTTCTCCCTTTCTTATGTGCTTACTCCTTTCTGATGGTCTGCACAAGGTTATTCATCCATTTCCTGCAGACTATGGAAATGTAGAGTACAGAAAAGCTTTCCTGTTGGTCTTCTACAAGAAAGACTGAGTTATACAAAGTAAAGCTGTATAAAAAGAAGCCCTTTGGAAAAAAAAAAAAAAAAAGCATCCAAAATTCTAGAGATCACTACAAAACATGGAATCAGCTGGGGGAAATCTGTGTTATTTGTGGTCATTTTCTAGTACCATCTCCAACATTGCTGGTGGAGACTCACTGTGGATTGCTATACACATGAGAAGTCTGGTCAGGAGACATGTCTGATATGGACTTAAGTCCTGGCTATATTTAAGTTAAGCTCAAGAAGTGGGCACATGTGAACCTCATGAGGCTCAATAAGGCTAACTGCAAGGTCCTGCAATCCCCAGCATCAAGACAGGCTGAGGAATGAAGGGATTGAAAGCAGCTCTGAAGAAAAGGACTTTGGGGTGCTGGAGGATGAAAAGCTGGACATGAGTTGACAGCGTGCACTCGCAGCCCAGAAGCCAAATCACATTCTAAGTTGCATCCAAAACAGTGTGGACAGCAGGTCGAGGGAGAGGATTCTGACCCTCTACTCTGGTGAGAACCCACCTGAAGTAATGTGTCCAGTTCAGGAATCCTCAGCACAAGAAAGACGTGGAGCTGTTGAAGCAGACTCCAAAAGTCCAGCTGGAGATTAGATGAAAGGAAGAAATTCTAGACAATGAGGGTGGTGAGACCCTGGTCCAGATGGGTGGTAGATGCTCCATCCATCCCTGGAAACATTCCAGGTCAGGTTGGATGGGGCTCTGAATAACCAGATCTAGCTGAAGATGTGTCTGCTTACTGCAGAGGGATTAGACTAGATGACCTCTAAAGGTCCCTTCCAACTGAAACTATTCTACGATTCTAAGATCTTTTACATGCAGAAGACTGCATTGAGTGTTTGTAGTCTGATCTTAAAGAGTCCAGTTTACTCAGAAGGCCACATATTAAGGACTAGACTCAAGTTATAAAACCGACTCACAAGACTCACACTGTAAGAAACTGAAAGAGCTATGACAGACACAGCTTCTGCTGCTCCCCCAACAAGCCCACCTAAGAGCATGAAGCTCAGTCCCTGCCTCACACTCCAGCAGGTTAACATGAGTCAGACTGCCTCTCTAATACAGCTCTGATTTAAACTAACAATACTATGAGAGGTTTTTAGTTCTTCCAAAACTGCCTGACAAAAGGAATTGCTGTCCAAAGATTAGTGCTGCAATCTCTTTAGACTCTGCAAGCAAGAAAATCAGCTTGGAGACTCATGCCCACCTCCCATGGGTGCTGCAAGTCTTAATTAGTTATCTGTAGCATACTCTGAGACCTTTGGATAGAGGGTGCTACCGAAATGGAAAATATTATCATCATTATGCCTGCTACCCCAAGAGCTGGCATTCAAGGCAGAGACTTCACAGCAGATGGTGAAGTCGCTAGCACGGCTGGCTGCAGTCATAATTTCCCTCATCACAGACTCTCCTTGTTGGAGCTGGCTTCACCTCTTGGTGTCTGAACAGCACAACAGACCCTGCACTGACGACGCTGCGTCGTGCCGGTCAGTATTGCTGACACATTCAAACCAGCCAGCACTCAAATCACTAGAAAGTAAATCATCCAAAGGGACTTTCTAATTAAAGAGCTTCACTTCCATGGCAATGGTTTCTTTTGCCTATCACAGCCAGCCCGCCCCTGGATTCTCAGCATGTAAGGGAGAAAATAAAGAATTAGGCAGCTTTTGTTAAGTGTCAAACATTCCCACTCTAAACCATGAGCAAAACAAGGAGACACATTTTATAGCTCTCAGAGCAACTTTATACCTTCCTAAACACTATTTCTGTACCTCTTGCTAATTGTTCATTTGCCCTGGTTTAATGGAGCAGCCTGGCTCACTCCACCTTTGACAGAGAAGAACAGCAGCATTTAACACATAAGTGGGGTATTTGTAGTTGTAATTTTTATCCTTATTTATTTCTAACTGTTGGGGATAGCAGCCTAGGACTCCGAGCTACCCGAAGCGTAACTAAGATGCCATTAGCTTTAAATCTGTTCCCAAGTGCTGCAAGCATCCTTTCCATTTGGCTTAGGACATCACCTTGCAGATGAAGTCTTTGCATACATGGGAACATTCTGCTTAAAATTTCTGATTTCACCAAAAACTTCCTAGGGACTTCAGAATACAAGCAGAGGGTAATGCTCCTCGCCTCTTTCTGTGGGTTTTCTGGAATGTAAAATGTTGAGGATCCTACAGCAGAAAGAAGTGGTTTGAAATGGAAGTGAAGAGTAACCTGCATTAGTCCCGGAGGCACCATGGGAGTCCAAATACATTCTGCAGGGAGTTTGCAAATGCATCAGCACGCTGCCCACGTACCGAGGAAGGGGCATTATCATGCAACCAACCCGACCAGGAGTGACTGAAAATGACCAGGAGTTACTTCAAATTGTGGCTGATGATGAAAATGCCTTTAGCCCCCACATCTTAGGCAGATCTAACATCATCAGGTCTAACTCTGGATTTATTTTTACCGCTTTTGTAAAACAAGACAGAAACTTCCCCTCGCTTAAATTTTGCCTCCTTTCAGGGAAGTCATCACGATATGGCAGTCTACCAGGGGAATCACATGCCGTCATCATTATCGGCCTATTCAGAAAACCTTTGCTGAATCTTTCAGATCTGCACATCGCCTTTGATGCCACCAGTGGCGAGATTTTCGATGACACATCCGCCGTCTCTAGTGAAGGTGGATGCGGCTGCTGCTGCCTCTGGCCCTTCCTTATGGAAGTCTCTGATCTCTTTAATTTAAATACTTCTGCTGCACACCTATGATGGTATCTGATTATCACAGAAGGTAACTTTACAAAGTTGCATACCTACCCAATAACCCGCCATCCTACAGTACTCCAGCGGGACGCATCAAGTCTCTTCTATTCAATACAGACAGCAACACACTTAGGCAGCCAGAGAGTGAAAATGCAATTCAGGAATCTGATTTCAACCAGCTTTTCATCTGTCTGATTTTCATCCATCAAGCTGGAGCTAGTCGTATATAGGAATGAATGCACTGTTCCCTAATGGAGGCTGGATTGACTTAATGCTCTATAACTGGAGATCATGCCAGATAAACTGGCACCGGAATGGAGAAAACGAGAAAACACTGAAATAGTGAGTGAAGACTGCATGAGCGGCTGTGACTACATAAACCACACCAGGTAGCTTTGCTTCACTCTAATGGATTGCTCCCAGGTGCTCAGAAATCCCTGATGGACAGGCATGACTTTCCCCTGAGTTTTAAGACTTGCTACAATTTAACCCCATGCCTTCGCCTCCTTGGCACAAAATCACGCCAGAAGTGGGAGACGACTGCACCAAACGCTGCCATCTACGTGGCCATCATCTGTGTCACACCAGGAGCTCATCACAGCAGCGCTCCGGCCACAGTACTGTCCACCAGCAGATTCCCAAGGGGATTGCAAGGTGCTGCCTTTTTTCCAAATGAGCCCAGAGGGTCTTAACACCTTTTTGTTTTAGGATACCATGTAATTAGTAACCACTGGACAAGCTGCCCAGAATACCTGGACATTAGCATACCAGGTTGATAGGTGTGAAGATACTGAGAGGCTCCTCTCCCTTCCTATTGACATTCTTATATCAGCACCACATTCAAAAGGCTATCAGAATGCTATTGCATCACTGACTGATGTCAGTGCCATGATTAAGATGGAAAAGTAATTACAAGTGTCTGCTTTTATACACTGATTGCTTTCAAAATAAATGTTCTCCATTCCAAATAAATCTACTATGGATTAACATTTCTCCTACTTGTTCACCGCCTAGAATGTATTTGATTAGAAAAGCCTGATCAAAACTCTGCTTGACCATTTTTTCAGCACTTCACCATTTTTCTTTACCTCATCAGGAAGAAAAGTGTATCCATTAGTTAACCTTTTCAAACACGTTCTTTTTGTAGTCTAATTCAAAGAAGGATTATAAAAAAAATCGTCAGACTTGGCATGTGAATAGCTTTTTGTGAGCACAGGGAACAAGCATTCATATATCAGAACATCAGCACGGGGAGATAAGGGTAGCTGTATACGTGCACGTTTATCTGAATGCAAGATCAGTGCTGTGAAACCAGCATAAACACCAAGGACAGAATCCATATATTGATGTAATTCTTAGTGGTACTGGTGCATTTGTGTGAATTTGCAATTCAGTAAAACTTATTCCTTAAAAAGAAAACAAGAAGTTAAGAATATAATTCAACATCTATTGAGATCAATGAGATTTTTTTTTTTTTCATTGCATTTGAATATAGTTCCTTCTCCCTGCATCCTGACGTGTCTACTAGAACACTGAGGAAGAAATTACCTGGAATTTGTACTCCTATTAAACCGATCGTGAAATTCTCAATTCTCTTCGTCTGCTTTCTAACCCAGCAACTCCAAAGCTCTCCGTTCTTCCACAGCTACATTTCATGCATTTTAACCCACATTAGCTTCATACTAAATAAAGTCATTGAAAATACTACAAATACATGTGGGTGACAAATGAATCGATGCAGGAAACATAACTTTGAATCTCCTGACTTTTACGCAATTAAAATATCAACTTAATTGTTGGATCTGTGTAGCTTCTCTCATTTTAATATGTAAATCAGTCTCTATTACTCTATAGCTCAAAGAATGTGTTACTCGGCTTACTTGATTAGGCTGGGAATTGCTGGTCCTGCTGTCACTATGTTTACACTTTAGTGACAAGTTTGCACATCAAATTCACATAATGCAATGTCATCAACTTACTCATCAAATATAAACTTCTTAAATACAGCCTCTGCTCTAGAATATTGAAACAGCATTATTTTACTTCATTTACAGCCCCTAAATAATCACAGTAAGTGAAAAGAAAATTTTGGAACACAACTGGAAAATGCAATTTCCCAGGAAAAACAACTTCCCACAGAGACGGGTGGGTAGAGTAGAAAAACAGAACATGAAAGAAGTTACCCTTTGGTGTATGAATTTTAGTTGTATTTTCCCCCTTTAAAATGTGTAACGAGTAGACATACTTTATTTCTCAGTCTCTACACATTCGTCCCACCTCATTTGGGATTCAGTGTCAAGGAGTCCCTATTTATTCTCTGAAGGCAGCCAGATTTCTGCTCCCAGCTACATATACTTACCTGGAAATTGAAATGAGGGTTCCAGAGAAAAACAGCAAATTCAGTCTTTTTTTTTCTTGTTATGAACTTGCCATAACAAGAATACTGCCATCTTGGATAGTATTGAGAGGGATAGTGTAAATAAGTTCAGTATTTTCAATTCCTGTCATCTTTCCTGAATCTAATAAACATCCCCAACCAATAGGACCTCCATCTTGCCAGCATAAGGCTTTTCAAGATGTTCCCAGTAACCTCAACACCCCTTGCAAAGGTCCTTGACTAAATTTCCATTACTCTCTATTGCTCACAAAAGCACCGAGCTTTAATTTCCAGAAGAAACACTCCACTGACAAGATGCAGAGCAGAGATCTGAGGCTCTCCCCTGCCGAAGCGTTTCTACCACACTGGCAGGCTGGTTTTTCTAACGTCAGGGAAATCGTGTTGGCCTGAATTTGAGACATCAGCACTACAAGCCTTTCTTCTCAATCCTGCTGACGAATGAAAGAGCATTTTCAATTGTATACATTCAGAGACCTTATGGCACATCGGCCCTAATCAAAAGCTCCCCTGTGATGCAAACTGCTGCAAGAGGCAGCTCATCTCACAACCTCACAGGATCCAAAGGGCAGCTGCAGATAATACTTTAGGAGAAAGGCTGAGAGTGGAGAGATCTAGTGGGAGCATCTTGACTGTAACGTAGCCACCCAAAAGGCAAGAAACAAACGAGAGCTTCACTCAAATACTAAACAGGAAAACACAACTGCCAAAGTTTACCAAGACCTGAAAGCTCAACAACCTGTTGGCTTGTGTCTGGTTGATAAAGAAACCATTAACACAAAGGGATACAGAAGATCAGAGGGATGTAGGAGAACCATGGCCATGAAGGGTGCTATCTGCAATGTAGCAGTTTCCATACAATACAAATTTGATGGTGTTTTATAGGGATTTGGCAGGTGGGAAGGGGTTAAAACATGGGAGAGACCAGTTTCAGGTCTTTCCGCTGCTCATTGACTTCCCTCCTTCCCTTCAAGTCTGGACTTCCCCTGGTTATAAATGAGGGAGTACAGCTACTTCTGATAGCAAGAACAATTATTCCTCATAGTAACTGTGTTTCACTCACCTGTCGATGGACTGGGAACTAGAAACACAAGTCACCAAGATTAAAAATATTGTTTCTATCACTGGTTCTGCTCCAAACTTACACACAGAGTAAGCCAGGCAGAGACAGAATACTTGCTGTCAGACCACATTTTTCCACACATTTTCTGTTGATATAGCTGGTCCCAGAAGTTACCTCTAATCTTACTGTCTGCCTATCTGTAATGACACTAGCTACATCTAACCTTCCCCCCTACCTCAGCAAAGGTGAACTCTTCTTTCTCAGATGTAACACCACAACTTTAATCACACCAGTAGTGAAAAAGGAAAACATCTGCCTAGAAAACAAGCAACCTCCTCCCCAGCAGTATTTTCTTGCAGTGCTACTCACTTCCACTACACCCAGATTCAAGGCCAGATCTCTAACCAGAGATCCTTCCCTTAGGAGCTGCCTTCCTCATAACGCTACAAAAAACCATTGCAGATGTTCTCATAGTTCAGTGTTTAAATTTGGTCCCCTTCACCACATATACTTTTTTTAATTTTCTTTTCTTTTCCATTTCCTTCTCCCTCCCAACTTAATTTACTATTTCTTTCTTGGTAAAGTAGCTTTATTTTCTCTGGAGCAAGGCTTTTGTATTTTGTAATCAACTCCTACACAGTTCCTGGCAAGAGGTTAGGAGATGCTTTAAAAAAAGCCCTTGTAGGAATCACTGGAGCTATATGGAAGTATTATGCAGGTTCACAGGCTTCCTCTTATAAAAAGCAGAAATAGTAAGGCCTCCAGGAACTCCACACGTGCACTGGATGGGAAAGAAGGGCCAGGAAACTTTTCGGCAGCTCTTCTCTTTGTGAAGGCTAAGTGCAGTCTGGAGAGAAACCTTTGACCCACACAGAGTTTTACACATTCAGTAGCTACAACAGAACCATGTTACAGCATTTCTTACAAACCTCTGGCTCCCTGGACAGCACACGGAGTCTGAAAGTCCCAGCGACATCTCACTGGCACCTCTCATCACAGTTTCACAAGCAGCTGCAGGCTCCGGGCACCCGCGGGGGTTTGTTCGGTCAGCTCCTGTCCTGGCCGTTTGCAGCACACAGATTAAGTCGTGCTCGGGGGCAAGTCTCTCCGGTTGTTTAACAGGCTCATGGCACGCTGCCATGGGCAGGGCACACTGTTTTCAATATATTCAGTGCCACATGACTTCACATCTGTGTTATCTCCAAAAAAACTTGTGAAACTATCTGTATGACAAATGCTATATATGATAAAAGTATTTTTTTTTTTAATTGGGGAACAGTTCTTTCAGCTCCCTTAAGGCACTATAGTTTCATTCAAGCCAGGAAACCTGGTTCTTTATAGGTGCCTGTGCTGACTTCAGTAGTGCAGAGCATTTACCATCAAAGGCCACGCTGCTGCCAAATCAGGACACGCAAAGGCTTCGAGGTATTTTTGCCTGATGGCTGGCCTGCCCAGATCTATTGACACCATTGTACTGTTAAAGGATTTTATGGAATCTGCCCACCAACTGCTCTAACACTGTCAATACTGAAGTACAGGAGGACCCAACTTGGCTGTAGTCTTCTCAGAAAACAGGTATATTTAGCAGCCCCACCTCGTTACCTATAGTGCTGGGCTGGGAGAAAGAGATATGGATGATAAAGAAGGAAATCAAAGTAAGCTCTGTTTAATTTACCAGCTTATTCCCAGTCTTAATATACTATTCAAGTCCCAGACTGGTCTAAATGTCTTGCGGTAGAGAAACTAGCTCCATAAAAACAATAATGATAATAACTAGTTGAGAGGTGAGGGGATTGCCCCAAGGAGGCCCTGCTTTCCAGCTGCAGAGTCAGCACGGGCAGGCAGGCTCTGAACCCATCAGGCAAAGCAGCTCCAAGGACTGCTACTAATAGCACTTGTCCCATGTGCCACCTTCCATATCATTTGTGTGTTGCACATTAAAGCTCTGCAACATTTCTGATGCAGATAGCAGTAGGGAATGATTCCTTTCCCCATCGAGAACATGTGGCCATCTCTGGAGTGAAAGAGGACAGTCTTTGTCAGTGCACAGCAAAACACCAGAGGCAATGACAAGCTCTTTATAAACGTCAGAAGAAATTGGGATATGCAGAAAGTAAATCCAACTGCAGAATACAGGCAGGGCACAAAGGCTAACATCCTGCTCTTACCAAAAGCCCCTTAACGTTTGAAGACAGCAAATGCCCCAGACCTTCTCTGTCTCTCTTCATGAAGATGGCGATTCCTTCAGTATAAACTGAAGGGGAACTGGCACGTTAAACATAACTGAAAGAAATGTCACCTAATGAAACCTTCCCCTGCTTTAGCAAGAGGCACTATATGACCGAAGAAAAGCTGTCCTCTATGCACTCACCTGGCCTAACCCTGTTTGACCAGTGAGATGTTGGGAGCCATCAGCACAAAGTGAGATATGGATGCTGTGCTTGCACGTGCGCAAAAACTAAGGTCACAGAAAAATCCTTCAGGTGGACTGAGGTTTCACTTGCAGGTGCAGCCTTTATCCTGTGTGGATTTCCTATACACAGATGGCAGGAGGCACCAAGGCTTCCAAGCACCAACAGCTCAGCCAACTGTGGATGGAGAATGGCAACTTCTAAATTCCATCTGCTCCTTTTTTGTTGCCTTCTGTACTCAGAAACACATCCATCAGAAGCACAAGCATACTGGGACAGTGACAAATTTTATCGTATCTGGCTTGTCACTTCAAGAAGATTAGATTATTTTAATATTAATTCATTACCCAATTAAATTCCAATTAATTACTTTTTTACAAGGCCCTGACATGGCAGTGATGCTGAAGGCAGCCTCTGTTGAACACCAGATGTAGCATCTCCGTTAGGGTCAAACACCTGCGTTAGAGTGAGATTCCCCAGTCTTTCACCAAGGATCCCCTTTTCTTACTCTTCCCTAACAAGGGAAAAAGGACACTGAAACCACTGAGATGGATGAATAGCTTTACTTCTTGGTGCAATTATGTTCAGAAAAATAGTTCACTTCCAAATTTCTCCACAGATGTTTGAAATCAGAGTTGATTTCCCCACCCTCCTCCCTGGCAGCAGTGCCAGCCTGTCTCTCAACAGAAAGAATACTAAAAGCACTTTTCCTTTTTCTCACAGGGAGAGGCTGCATGAAAGAAGGGAATGCTCTACTGTGCCCACAGGGTAGCAATAAACCATGAGAGTCATGGAAAATTTGCATTACTTCATTGTTTAGTCAGGATCCAGCTTCCATGGGTCATCCACTCCTACCTTCAAATATACTACTTTTAAGATGAGAAGACAAATGGAAATAATCAGCAGCTGAAGCATTCTCATTTCTTCCTATGCTTTGCTACAACACACAAGTCATTACTTCTGTCAGCTCCCCATTAGCTGCCACCTACCTATTTGCTTGCAACTAAGACCGAACTCCAACTCCATCAGCAGCAAAAAATAAAAAAATCAAGACGTCCACCAGGACCACACCAGACAAAAGAGGAATATCTAAAGAGAAATGACCTGGAGAGAAATAGAAAAACAACAGGAAAGCTATGGACCTCGAAATAAAAAAAAAAAAAAAAAAAAAAAAAAAAGAAAAAAAAAAGGATGCAGCCTGAAAAACAGAAAGGAAGGGGGGGGGGACGGTGGGAAG
>JANHGN010023202.1:278873-291894 GCA_024605025.1 Megaceryle maxima | reverse complement strand
TATGGACCTCGAAATAAAAAAAAAAAGAAAAAAAAAAAAAAAAAGAAAAAAAAAAAAGGATGCAGCCTGAAATACAGAAAGGAAGGGTGGGGGGACGGTGTGAAGAGTGTGGGAAAGAGAAATGCAGAACTGGAACAGATTTCAAGTCTGGGCAGTGACGCCCTGCGCCACCTTTCCAAAGCTATTACAATCTGCATCCCTTTTTCAGAGACAGGAGGACTCGGAGCCTCTCCCAGATGGCAGGCTGACCTTGGTGCACTCTCCTCTTACACAACCCAGACCCGGGCAGCTACCAGGAGAGGGAAAAACCCCACCCATAAAGTTACAGCCCATTCCCATACTGCAGCTGCCACAGATCTGCACCATTAACACCGCACGACCCCACCTGCAAATTTACACTTTGAGAAAGGACGGCGCGTTGTCACAGCTCACTCTGTTCAAAGCTCTCCTTTGCAATAGCCCTGGTACCCATTTGTACAGACACTATTAAGGCATAAACGAGAGGAAAGGACCGCTGAACTGCGTGGCAAGTTGCCAGGTTGTGCTGCAGCCTCCAGCGGTTATGCTCAAAGAGATTTAAAGTCCAGCATAACCTTGATTTTTAATAGAGTCGCATTTAATGAGCTTTATCATCCACAGTAATAATTTCCTTATTACCTATCCAGGAGTTGGAACCATGATCAGAAGGAGCGTGCTGCACTCCAGTCCAATGAACGAATTTAATAATGGCCAATACTTTATTATCAAAACCATCAACATCGTTGTCCTTAATGCCTCCTTTTGGTTGGTATAATTATAATTCTTTGAACCTTAAGTGTAATTGTTTCAGATCACATAAGCTTGCTGAACACAGCAAACCTGACTGGCTAGAGGCCACCCAAATCCCTCACCTCTGCCAATAAGCCCTTCAGAGCATACGGCAAAATAGGACAATGAAATCTTTTATTTACTTCTATCTGTTGAAGGTCAAAATGCAAACTTACATGTGACGTTTGTCATCTTCCCATCTTTTATCTACACTTTCCCTACTCTGGCTCAGTCTCCCTTCATCCCATTCAGCTCTGACACGAGGGACCTCCCAACTCAAAAGCTCTGAGAACTGAATTTGCCTCTTGGATGTGTCATACGAATGCGATAGATAAGCAGACATATGGGTAATGCAGCTGACAGAAAGGGGTGCAAGAAAAATTCTGATTCTTCTTGTTTTCATACAGAAACAGCTCCACAAACCTCACTGAAGCCTGTTCCTTTCTTATGCACAACAAACCTCCCTCCCTAAGACAGCCAATTGCACAGTGACAAAGAGAGCAGAGGGAGTTTCTGCCACATGCTCCCCATTTCACACCTTGAAAACACTAAAATGGGAGGCATATGGCAGCTGTTCCTGTGGGTAGAGCTGTTGAGATCCTAAGAAAACAGAGAAGGCTTGATCATCCATTTCTTACCCAGAGGGAGACAGTGTAAGTTTTCTGGCCACATGAACCCATGTAGTTAAAGCACTCCTGGAGCAGCTGTTGCATGCACAGCGCGGATGCTGTCGAGTTAAGCAGGATGGAGTCAGTGCACAAAGGGATGCAGCTCACACGGCACGCTTGATGAGTCGTCCCTTAACCCACCAGGAGTTCTGACCTGCCCTGGCAAGAAGGTCAAATCTGGCATTCATCTGACTAACCTAAAGCCAGCTCAGATACCTGCTAACTTTGCAGTCAATGTCATAACATCCTTAGCATCCCTTGTACTTCCTAACAGTCTTTATCCTCTGACCGTACTGCTAAATGCAGGACCATTTATGGCAATGTTTCGTGCATGGCAGGGAAGCACACAAGTACATAAAACACAAGAAAACCCCACGTTCTTTCCATATAGTCTGGCTTAAAATACACATGCCCTGATCTTAAAGACACTCATCCACAGGGCTCCTCCATCCTTCACTCACGGCTCTTTTTCCCATTTTGTTTACATGAACCACTTCCACATGCACTCGCAGGCACTCTGAGAATGCAAAGTGCCCTCCTGGGACTGTGATAAATGACACTGAAGTATTTCCCACCCTGCAAGGCTCTGCAGCCGATGCTCTTTCCCATTTGAGTTGGTGACCAGAAGTGAGAATGATGTCACATGAGACTGGGCAAAAGGAAAAAAAAGCATCACATACAGGAGAGGCTGGAAACACCCTGAAACCCAGTGAGCTGTTTGTTTTCCTGTTGGAATCAAAGGCAGAAGATAAAACAGCTTTAAAAATGCATCCCTTATGAGCTAAAGACAAACCTGGTAACATCCCAGCACAGAAGCACCTCACAAACAGCTAAAAGCAACTGCGTGAAAGGCAGCAGAATAATAATTATGAATAACAAATCACAGGAGGCATACGTAAGAAACATTTTCTCCCAGAAGAAATGGTCTAATTACTGTAGATGATACCCCAGAGGTTCATTCATCAGCAGCAGAGACACAGTGCTGACCTCCCCTCTGCATCTCCTTTGCCCCCAACCAGCACTCTCTCCCCCAGGCTCGAGGGGCACTGTCAGCACACGGATCTGCAGCGTTAGGTGTGCTGGGCACTCAGGGACACAATGACAGTCAAGGGCATTGGGCAGCAGCATCTACTGTCATTTAAAAAACCCCAGTGCATTTCAAATTCAATTTGCAATGCAAGAACTATCCCCAAGAGATACTCAAGTCTCGCTGGGGTCTTAAACTGGAAGTTCCTACGGGCAAAGGCAGCATCCCTTAAACGTTCAGGAAGTGTTTAATGTTCATGGGTTTGTTCAGCATCCGCTAACAACAGTGACAGACTGTCACTGTACCTCTAACATCCAGCCAGCTCTTCACTTTATAAACCACCCCATCTATGCTTCTCACCATCAGATTTTTAAGGCTGTATAGTACCATAATCCACTACAAAATGCCAGAACAAACACATTCTTAGCAGTTATAAGGTACTATTGTTTGAGCAATGGGACAGCAAGCAAGCTACTTTCAGAGATTTTCTGTGTCAAAACAATGAGAGATATTTTCTTCTGTGTATTTTCTTTAAACCAGGGCTCTGCCATTTTGTGGGTCTCAGGTCTCCAGCACACATGGCCTTTGAGGAAAGCTCTGCCCTCTTAACCTCATCTGAGGGAGGATCCTGACCTCTGGACTCTGACCAGGTACATGCTGCTGGAACACAACAGGTTAGGTCCACATGGACCTTCAGCTCTCTCTTTTATTTTTCTCTTCTCTAGCAAAAATGTTTTGAGTGCGAGGCACACGCGAGAGAGTTACAGCAGTAAGACCTCTTGGGCTTTGTGGCATGACTCGACTCTGCCTGGTCCTCTCGCAGCGCTGTAGGTGATGGGTCACCTTTTATTGATATTCTTACCTTGATTTATAGAGTCTGAGAGCACATCTGGAGGTGCTGACTTTAGGGTTACTGTACTAAAAAGTCTCGTTCAGGTATGTGAAGGGAAGACAGACTGTACTAGAGGAGAGCTACAGATTCTGTGAAATGTATTTAGCTTGGTGAAAGATGTGCTCTATTTTCATGGAGTATTGAATGTAGCTGTGATTAATGGGGCACATATACACCGATAAACAATATTAATTTGTTTTAAGCCAGGTCTGAAAAGATTTCAACCACTTGCTTCCCTGCAGCTATGAAAGTTATTTCCTGCTGTCTGTACTACCTCAAGGGCTAAACTAGCTCCGAAAGGAAGGAAATATTTCCTTTCACTGCAGTGGAAGCACCAGCCTATGAAGGCTGCTGTATTGGTATTTCATTTATCATGAGCAAATGATATGGATTATTATTATTTATCCTTACCACCTGCCCTCTGTACCAAACTGCCACAGGATTGCCACCACACATTCACACTCTCCTGCATCAACACAGTTTTCTTCATTTTCCCTATAACAGTTCCATCAAGAACACAGTCTGCAACACCTCCATCTGCTTCTGCAGTCAGTTCCTTTGGCAGTACAGATGAACAAGTGCATCTTCATGAACAGGAGCCAGCAGCCTACCTGCAATTTCTTGCGGTGACTGAAAACTCCCAACTCCTTCCAGATTCCCCGGGATGGAGCCGCCTCCTTCAAGCACCCTCACCAGCTCCCTCAGCCTTTCACACTCCTCCTGGAGCTGCTGCTGCTCCTCCTTGCGCTGCTGCTTGGCCAAGCTCGCTGGGTTCATACTGAAATGGAGAACTTTGGTTCTGCTGGGATCGTAGTCACCCTGCATGGTAGAAACAACAGAAGCAGATCAAGTAACTGAGTCAACCTCATCACCCACGCAACCTGTACCACTCTGTGTGAAGACAGACAAAAAGTATTACAGAAGAAGGGACACTTTATGCAGTGATAATGTTTTCCTCCAACAGCTGAAGCTGGCCAAACTCAGTATTGCTTCTCCTCTTCTTACTACTCTCTCAGCAAAAAAAACCAACTGAAACCACAAAAAAACCACAAGCCCCATGCTACTCAACAGAGCTTTCTCCCTGGCTGACACTTCCACAGTTAAATTTATCACCAGAAATGAAGTTTTACAGCCATATTTTAAATCTCTTGATAGCAGGAGATTATAATGAACACACAGATACACCCTTAAACTACAGCAGGACACCCCATACTAGCCTAATTTATTACTCCTACGAGCCAGCAATGACTCCAGTGGTGAAGCCATTAGGAAGTTGGATCAGCTCATCCCAAGCAAGTGAACAAATATTTCATCTTATACTTTTTCCTCAGAGGTGAGTTGTATTCATAGCAGTTTAAATAGTCAAGTCTTAAGATAGCAAATTAATATTCTTTCAAAGTGAGAGGAAAACACTGATGTTACATTTGTGATTTCAGAGAGACAATTTTCATATAAACTACAGGAAACCTCACGACCATAAAAGTAGTAAAGCATGTGCTAATGCTGGCTTCCGCGGCACGCTGCCCAGCTGAAACCCTATAGCAGTGCCTGCATAAAATGGCATTTTATATGGTAATATTTTTCCTTCAATTAAATTTCAGGACCTAAAGTGATTTTGTAAACATTAATTAACCCTCAAAAGCAGCATGAGATGGGTATTATCCCAATTTTATCACTTCATTTTCATTAAAGATGTGCTAGAACTTTACATGAGTTTTTTTTTCATGCAAACCAGAGAAGAGACTGTGCCCATTCATCCTGAATTGCTGGTCATTGCTGGTAAGACATCTCAGAAGACCCCAATCCCAAATATCTTTCACTGAAAATACTCCATCTACATACTGTAAAGCACCTCTGTGCACCCACAGCAGGGACCAAACTGGTGGAGCTTGCTGCCCCAGAGCCTGGCTACAGACACAGAACTGGTTAAAAAATGGGTTTGACAAATTCATGGAGAACAGCTCCATATGTGGACCCTGCCAGGGTAAGGCAGGGGTGCATCCACCAACATCTCTGGCTGCTGGAAGAGTGCTGGGGAGCGTGGCCAAGTTTGGGAACTCTTTCAAAAGGGCATCTTCCCTCACTGTGATCAGAGATGTTCTTTGGGGCTGGAGAGATCACAGGTAAGGGCCAGCTGGGCACCTTTAATGTTCCTGTGCGATGTTTGTTACATCTCACAGCTGTTCCAGTGCCCTCTTGCAGGAACCATACTGAAATTCTTCTTTAAAACCTCCCTTTCTAGACGTTAGCTGGGCAGAGGGCAGCTGGCAGAGGCGTGCTCGCCCACAGAGATGCAGGTGTCTGTGAGCAGCATTAGGGTCTGGGTCCAGAGGCACAGCCAGCAATGCACAGGCACTGTGGTGGTCACAGGTCCCCTGTGGTCCCCAAGGCTGGTTCCCTCTCCACTAGCTGGCTCCTAGGGCCATGCCAGGCAGAAGAAGCAGCCAGAGATGAGGCTG
Source organism: Megaceryle maxima (assembly GCA_024605025.1). Lineage (NCBI taxonomy): Eukaryota > Metazoa > Chordata > Aves > Coraciiformes > Cerylidae > Megaceryle > Megaceryle maxima. The sequence goes on along the minus strand of JANHGN010023202.1, from coordinate 286,041 downwards.
GCAGGATGTGAGCAGCTACCCAGGCAAGAGGAAACACAGTTTAGAGCTGGGAGAACACATGAACTCCAAAAGAGCTTTTGGTCAAGAGCATGGGGTCCATGTGCTGGTGAATATAAGGTTATACCTTCTTGGCTCTACTACCACCAAAAATATCCTTTAAAACTTCACAACTGGAAAACCTGAATTCCAGTGTGACTGGCTGATGCTCTCACTGCTGTTTCCCAGACCAAAAAACAAAGGGGATACGGTTGTTCCTCATACCTATACTTTGAGCAACCAATATGGTGCTCCTCGTGAGAAACCAGTTTAACCATTGTTTCAGCCCGCTTATCCTCTCCTTTCCTAACATGCACCCATGAAGAGTCGTGTTCTAAAACTCAGTGCTAGGACCCAGACTTATTTTTGGGGCTCGACAGCACTCCTGAGCACATCAGTCTGAAGATACAGGTGAATGTCTTCAAAACTCACTGTGATATGAAGGCTGTGGCAGAATCCACCTTATTTAACATTTCTGGGAGATCACTAACATATTTGTTATGCTACTCACATTTTTGGGCTGGGGGCAGTAGCTTTCTCTTTATTCTACACAGCACACATCAAACTAGTACATTTCTCCCTACAGCTAAAATAGTAGTGCTGCTGGTTTATACTATAGCAATGCCTAAAAGAAACCACACGAGATGGGGATCCCAGCGTGCTAGGTCCTGTACAAACCCCTTAAGAAACTACCACCCTAAAACCCAAAAACCAGACAACAAAGCCTGAGGACGCAATGTACACGAGGAGTGGAGGTATGGAAAGATGCAGTCTCCAGTTTGAGGTTCCTTAGCAGCAAAAATTAAAAGAAAATGTCTTTAGAGATGACCCTTCTCACCACTGGACCATACACGCTGCCTTACACAGGGCCACCAAGCTGGGCATAACTTAAGTCTCCAGGAAATTTACTGATATCATACAGATTTTCAAATAAACAGAGTAAGCTTTCCATGGAAACAGTGCAGACCAGAGCCAATTTCTGATGAAAGGGATCAGACGTGTGTATCATACCAGACAGCCAAAATGGCATCGTAACTTCAACCATTTGGAATGTTCTTCCAAATTTCTGAAGGTTGGGAGTGACTTTGGTTGGCTCTAGGAAGACTCAGGGCTGGAAACTGCTAAATATAACAGATAACAAAGCAGTATTAAAATCTGCCTAGCATATGAAGTTGAAACCCTAATGCTAGTAAGAAACCAGGGACTGAAGAAAGGAAACAACTTCTTCCTGGAATCCCTTTAGCTCTGGAAAATGTAAATAGCTCTTCCTCCCACTATAAATTACTCTTACTGATGAGAATTTTGGCCTTTCAGCTCTGCAACAGAGGCCTAGAAAATGATGTTTTGTTCACTAGGAAAAAAAAAAAAAGGCCTAGAACAGATTTGCCCATTTAGAAAATTGTTTCTAATCTCAGGCCACTGATGAGGAAGATCAAACAGTAGCATCTGAAAGGTGTGGTACAGGAGACACAGACACGCTCTTTGAACAGGAGCTGGGATTCCTCGAGCAACTGCCCAGGAGCAGCTTCTGCTGCTGTGCTGAGCCTACACCTGGAAGAGGTGAACAGAGTTAAAAAGGATCTTGGAGCAAACAGTAACACATCCCTGGTTGCTCCAGGAAACACGAAAAGCGTGCTTCAGAATTGGAAAGAGGCTGAGTGTGAGAACAGACCAAATCCATTTACGCTCATGGTGCCTTTATATAGAAATATGAGACAATTGGGGGATGCAATCCTTGTGTGACCTATAGACAGTCCCTTTGTTGGAAAGCCACCCTGGCCCTGGCCCACTCAGTAGATAACTTGGTAGATCACTCTGATCATCAGCACACCATGGCCAGTGTCTAAGACAGCAAAGATGACACATTACTACAAGTTTCTCAGCAGCACACCCTCTTTACCCCTATTTTTCCCAATACTTTAAAAACTGGAAATTGTAGAGATGCTGAAGAGTAAATAACTTAAACTAGAGAGAACTGCTGGCATTCATTGATTCTTCTTTCAAGGAATAACATTGAGCCAGTAATTCAGATTTGTCAGAAAAATGTACACAGAGCTTCAATTTTGGAGGAAGCAATAAATACCTTGATTGATTGCAACCAGGACTGGTTGACACTTAGCAGTACAGTGAATTATTCATTCCTGGAAAGCAAGATGCTAACTAGCTGATTTGGTGCTTAAGGCAGCAAAACCATTTTTGTGCTCTCAGAAGGGCACTGGATGTTTTACAGAGCTGATTTGTTGACTCCACATGTTCATATGTTCTACAATTTGTGAAATAATGTTGGTTTGATGCATTATCCTCAGCCTTCCAGACTAATGCCCCAGGGTATACACAAGGGAAACTCATGGACCACTGAGAAGAACCATCCCCTTACTTCTGTCCCAACTGCACAGTCATTATGTCAGGCAGCCAAAGCAGATACAACACACAAATATTGTTTTAATGCAATGTGTTCTAAGCACACACTGGGACACGGCAGAGCTATTTAATAAGACTCTGGCTATCAAGAAACTTTCTGACAAAAGACTATGGAAAAGAGAATTCACAACAGGGCCAATTTGCCATCTGGAACAGAGGTACAAGCTTAAGTCAGATGCTGCTGCCTTCCTTTCCACTTCCATCTCCCTGAGGAGATAATTTTCTGACACTGTTGTTTTAAAACTATATTATTGGCAAACAGTCAGTATGTTGGTCTACATGTTGAAATTATAGCTCAAAAACTTCCTAAGTGATCTCCCCATTAGGGAAGAATCAGTCAAGTGACGAAGCAATGAATGAAGACAGGATTGCTTTTATCTCTGAAAAACAGAAACTTTTCCTTTAGAAGAGGAGTTGTTTAGAAGAACAATGAAAGCTGCCAGTGACAGCACCTTGAAAAGGGCTGAACTTATTCTGGCATCTCTCCTCCTGGTTGTTTGAAAACTGCACAGTCCCAATTCAGGGATGTCTTTCTCCAGGAGCTATAAAAGCTTTTCTCTCTACTTGACTCACTTTCACAGGCCCACAGGTAAGAATAAAGTACTTAAAACCAGGCAGACTACTTTACATTTGATGAAACATTCAGTGCTTAACAACTCCATTTAAGATCTATTCATCTACTGCAGGTATTTCTAATCAGAAGGCAGAACTGGTAGCAAAGGGAATAGTCTCAACTGTTGTGAATATGTTTATCTAACATTGCTAATGAAATTAAAGAAGTTCATACATCCCAAGGAGGCAACGACTGTCAGGATACAGCGTCAGCAAGCACTGTCAAGGATTTTCAACTGACTTCGCATCCTCATAGGCTCCTCCTGTTTAATGCACTGGAAAGCAATGTTACTGAAGCCTATAGATGAGGCTGACAAGCACTTAAGTGTCTTATTTTCTCATAGTCTTGATGTCTATCAAGCTTAAAAAATTGTGATTTCTGAGCAGCACAATAAATTCTGGCAGAGCATATGGACAACTGAGTTTAATCGCTACTCGCTCGCAGTGCAACAGATTGTGCTTGCCCTGCTGAGAAAAGGCTGATGATTGGAAGCTCTTCAAGGGAAAGGACCATTTCTTCTTTGGGCAACTCTCTCACACAGTGAGTGCCACCAAATACAAGCAACACACACTGCTGCTTTCTTAGCTAAGGAATTTGTTTCCATGCTGACTTCTTAAGAGAAAAATCTCCAAGTTTCCTGGACAGGGCCATGTTATTCAATACCAAGGAACTTAAATAGAAACAATCTAAGGAGCTTAGTAGATTGTATCAGCTTTAAAGAAATAATGGGTCAGTAGTTACCTTGGAAGAACATCAGAAACAAAGACTGCATCTATCTGTAGGAGACAGATAGGAAAGTTTCTTAAATACAGATAAAAAACATAAAGCATCAGTTGAAGGGATGGTGGGAAGCATTTGAAAAGCATCCAGCTGGTCAAGGAATGCCCTTGCTTCCATTTGTACCTCCTGTAGGCAAAAAGTAGATTAAATTGTGAACACTAACACAGGGTAGATAATTAGGTATATGCATGTGGTAAGAACTGGACCAGAATCCTCTAAAGAGACTGAGACTTGAGACAGAATCACTGCTTAGGAGGCTGATCAGAAGCTGAACAATGATTGAGGCTACTTAGATAGGGGAAAACAGGGGCTTGGGTTTACAGAAAAACAAACAAACAAAAAGTAGTGCCGAAAAGAGGGGTTCCCAAAAGGAGAAGTGGTCCCAGAAATAAGGCGGCCTGCAAAGAAGGTGATGATCTGACCCTGGCTGAAGTAAAGATGCTAAAAATTGAGGAAGGGCCTAGAGATCAGAGACACGCTCAGGGATGAAAGCCAGAAAATGCTCAGGGGCCTCAGGCTGTGACTGGTGACTGTGAGCAGAGAGGACTTTTTGCCCAACATTCACACATCAGCAGGGATCTCCCTGCGGGAATGGTTTGGGTTGGAAGGGACCTCTGGAGATCATCAAGTCCAATCCCCTTGCCAGGGCAGGTCACACAGGAACAGATCCAGGAGGGTCTTCAAAGTCTCCAGAGCTGGAGACTCCACAACCTCTCTGGGCAGCCTGTTCCAGGCTCTGTCACTCTCACAATGAAGTTTTTCCTCATTTTGAGGTGGAACTTCCTGTGTTTCACCTTGCAACCATTACCTCTTGTCCTATCACAGGGCACAACTGAAAAGAGCCTGGCCCCTTCTACTTGACACCCACCCTTCAGATATTTGTAAACATTCATAAGATCCCCTCTCAGGCTTCTCTTTTGCAGGCTCAACAGCCCCAGGTCTTTCAGCCTTACATCATAAGAGAGAGATTCCAGTCCAGCACGGCAGCACGGCGTTCCAGTGTATCAACCACCCCTCCCAGTTTAGTATCATCAGCCAACTTACTGAGGGTACACTCTATCCCTTCAATCCAGGTCACTGATGAAGATGTTGAGTAAGACTGGACCCAGAAATAAGACTGGACTCAGAGGGATGACAAATCCCAGAGAAGGCAGCACTGAGGTGGGGAGCAAACAAACAACTGTGTGAAAAAACAAAGTGGGGCAAAATGTCTGATAACACTGGTTCTAAAACAGACCCCAGTGTCCATATCTACCATGGGTTCTGCTCACTCTGTTTGACCCAAGACTGTCTCCTGTCTTTAATTTGTGACAAATTGTTACCCGAGGCCTCTAGCTGGTCTCTTCCTGTGTCAGGCTCCAGCTACTGAACTCTTGCAAAATCCAAGTTTCTGACACTTGCACTGCTAGAAGGGCTGATGCTGCTTTTGGGGACCTGCAGGTTTATTCTTGGGATTCAGTGCCTCCTCCTGACTGCACACCCTTTACACAGCTCAAGCTGCAACAGAAGCACACATCCTTCCCAAGGCTTCAGGTTTCTGGAATGACTGTTCTGCTTTTCTGAAAACATGTGGTATTTGTGAGTAAACACAGCCACATGCACATGGGCTCTGCACACAGCTAATAACCACCCCGTCGCTTTTACTGAATTATGAACGCAGAGAAGTCACAAATCATTAGCAGTCATCTTTGAATGTATTTATCTGCAGTTTACTGTTAATGGTATAGCATTTACGTCAAGGATTGTCTGCTGTTAGTCCTGCATCAATACCCATTGGAAATTTTACTCAATGATGGAGAACAAAAAGACACTGGGAAGGCAAAATTGGGATTTATCACCTGAAAGGCACTTGCAAGGTCCTCAACACCTATAGCTCTTGCTGCAGTAGCTTATTAACTACAGTCAGCCTGGCTACAGAAGTGACCAGCTTCTCCTGGTCTACCTTTATTTCATTTTCACTTCAACGGCTTTTTGAAAATATATATAAACACACACAAAAGAAAAATAAAAAATTGGTTACTCAGTTCTCTCCTACAAGAAAAATAGCAGGCATTTCTGCACCCAGCACAAGGCAGTCTCAGAAAGCTCAATCCTACCTCAGGAAATGCCATTTTAATGGAAATTCTGTTTCTTGGTTTTGTTCTTTTTGTTTCTTTGCTCAGGCTTGTTAAAGTGATTAGAGTAAAACCCAAAGTAAACTGCATCCCAAAGAATTCCCTCTGTACCCAGTGCACAAAGCACAGCATGCTCACCAGCCCCGTCTCCCTCTGTCACAGAAGATAACTACACCAAGGGATCTTTAAAGCCCTTGGAATAGGAGCTGTATTGACAAAAATGGATTGCAAAGCTGAGACAAAGCAAGCCAACAAATAAGCAACAACCACCACCTGTTCCTCACAGCTCTGCCAGTACGTGCATACTGAAAATCTGAAACAGCCAGGGGAAAAAAAAAAAAGAACAAAGAGCAGGAGGTGCTCATGTTGGGCAAAGGCTCACATGTTCCCACCAGCTCTCATGCCAGTTCCTCACCTTCTTTTGTGCATTTCTCTCTCCATCATAGAATCATAGAATTGTCAGAGTTGGAAGGGACCTTAAAGATCATCTACTTCCAACCCCCCTGCCATGGACAGGGACACCTCCCACTAGAGCAGGTTGATCAGAGTCCCATCCAGCTTGGCCTTAAAAACCTCCAAGGATGGGGCTTCCACCTTCTCTCTGGGCAACCTATTCCAGTATCTCACCATCCTCATGGTGAAGAAATTCTTCCTAATGTCTAATCTGAATCAACCTATCTCTAGTTTTAATCCATCCCTTCCAGTCCTATCACTGGCCGACAGCCTAAAAAGTCCTTCACCAGCTTTCTTGTAGCCCCCTTAAGATACTGGAAGGCCACAATAAGGTCTCCCCAGAACCTTCTCTTCTTCAGACTGAACAACCCCAACTCTCTCAGTCTGTCCTCATAGGAGAGGTGCTCCAGCCCATTGATCATCTTCACAGCCCTTCTCTGGACATGTTCCAGCGCATCCATATCCTTCTTGCAATAGGGGCTCCAGAACTGGCTGCAGTACTCCAGGTGGGGTCTCACGAGAGTGGAGTAGAGGGGGAGAATCACCTCCCTTGACCTGCTGGCCACGCTTCTCTTAATGCAGCCCAGGATACAATTGGCTTTCTGGGCTGCAAGAGCACACTGATGGCTCATGTTGAGTTTCTCATCCACAGGTACTCTCAAGTCCTTTTCTCAAGGGCTGCTCTCAAGGCAGTCACTGCCCAGCATATACTGGTGCTTGGGATTGCCCCGACCCAGATGGAGGACCTTGC